>PVIH01005860.1:0-103780 GCA_004025045.1 Sigmodon hispidus
CATTTTGAGTTATGGCTTTTTTAGTTTTACTATTTTCTTTGACTGATATATCTATTTGAGCTACTGAGTCTTCCACTTCAGAGATTCTATCTTCCATCTCTTGAACTCTGTTTGTTATGCTTGTATTTGTGGTTCCAGCTTTTTTCTTCAGGTTTTCTATTTCCATCTTTGCCTCATTTTGTGCCTTTTTTATTGCTTCTATTTCAGCTTTTATTTCAGCTTTTAGTTCCTGGCATGTTTCTTTCATAGATTTGTTCATCTCTTCCAATTTTTTGTTTGTATTTTCTTCTATTTCTTTATGGCTTTTTTCATATCTTCTTTTAGAGCTTCGATGATCATCAAAAAGGAATTTTTGGTGTTGCTTCCTTCTGTTTCCTCTTCATTGCTCAGTTCAGGTCTTGTGTTTGTAATATCTCCACTCTCTTCTGGAGTTACCATGTTGTCCTTTGTATTATTATATAATTTTTTGCACTGATGTTTGCCCATGGCTTCAGTGGTTCATGATTACATTGCACCTGGTCAGTTGTGGTACTCAGGGTGTGTGCCTCCTGTCACCTCTCTGGTCAGGGTCTGAGTCTGTCCTTCAGAGACCCCTGCAGTTGTTGGCTTGCTCAGTTCAAGGTGGCGGTGGATAGCTGTGCAATTTCCCTCAGCAGGAGCTGTGGGTATGGTGACAGGCAGAGTTTATCCGCCCCTGCTCCAGAGTGTGCTGGGACTCTGCAGACAGCACTTGGTCCGGGAGCAGAATCAGAAGCTATGGGAGCTCAACTCTCCCTCCCAGGCTGGGATATAGGCACTTGGGCCTGGTGACCCCTCCTCACCTCTGGGCGGGGTCTGAGTCTGTCTTTCAGAGACCCCTGAAAATGTTGGCTAGCTCAGTTCGAGGTCGTGGTGGGCAGCCGTGCAACTTCCCTCAGCAGGAGCTGCAGGTATGGTGACCTGCAGAGTTTATCCGCCCCTGCTCCAGAGTGCGCTGGGACTCTGCAGACAGCACTTGGTCCATTAGGATATGTAGTTTTAAATGCAGCCCACAGTGAACCATCTCCTAAAGTTCAATAACCTACCTCTGGACAGCACCACTAACTTGGGACCAGGAGTGCAAAGAGCTAAAGGTTATACTGCTTATTCACACTACTACGTGCAGTTGAACTGAAGCTTCAAATATTAATAAAATCGTGATGTACTCATTTGTTATTTCTTTCATAAATTATATAAGTATTCATTGAACACATTATATATTTCTACTTTACACTGTACCCTGGGGCTAAAAGTTCAACTAGGTAACTGCAGATATATAATGTTCTCTTCATTCTTTCTTAAGAAATAGTTTTTTTTTTTTTTTTTTCCTGGGCTGGAGAGATGGCTCAGCCATTAAAGGCTAGGTTCACAACCAAAAGTATAAGAAATATTTTTTTCTTAAAGTTCTCCCTCAGTTTTACTTCTCATTTAGTTGACAGCATTTAACAAATCTCTTAGAATTTTTGGTTCACAGTTGAACCATTTTAGAGAAAAAAATTCTTGTCTCTCACAGCGAGGTGTCTGAGACACAAGTGGCACAGCCAGTGTAGAAGGACATGAAGTCTCCATGTGTTCTAAGATGTCTATAATATGCATTTTGTCCTCTGTGCAGTTCATTCTATGCATTCTTACATCTGTCAGGCAGAAGAACAACAACCAAGATGTCACCTAGGGAGGTCAAGGTGAATGCTGATGAAGCTCCTGTCTTCAAGGCATTCTCAGACATCTAAAGGAATTAATCGCACATCTGCTGAATTTGATTAATCACTTCTTTTCCTTGCAGATCTACATAGCCAGTGTCCTGACACAAATCAAAAGCCCTAAATGCATCTTCTTTATTCCCAGTAAGTGCTTGCTACCTTGTCAGGGACCACATTGTGAATTTAATAGGAAATGTTAGCCTGCTGAACAGACAGTTCAACAGTGTGCTTTGGAAGGCAACATTAACACTGTGAATCACTGACCCTTAGTGGTAATGGACATGGAAGCTCGAAACTACAATAACAGTGAAACAGAGGATTAAATTCATCCTATTATTGGAAGAACCACAATGGAATCCACAAGTGATTCAGTGAATTTCTGCCTCATTTCCAAAAACATAAAGATAAAACAGAATACATCTACAGTCATGGAAATATTCAATAATTGTAATAATATTCATTTAAGGCAACTCTTATTTGCTAAGCTATGGACCTGACATCTTATAGATCTCAAAACAAACACATTTTTTCATTTAGTGATTTATAACTGAAGATCGGTGTTTTAACAGTGTACACATTACCTCAGATATTCTCTAAGATTCCACACAAAGTAACCTCAGCATTTGCAGTCATATTCCTTAGAAAGGAGAATTTCTAGCCCATGGCACTTCGTCTCAAAATGATATCATTTTTCACACTTGCTGATACACTTGCTGTCTCCATTTACTTATTAAAACTCCATGTTTATAAACAAAACTTGTCTTGTTGAGTCACAGATTCTCTGTGTATTGCCTTACCTGAAGTACTACCCTTAATCACTGTATATAGTTTAATAAATGGCAAATGGAAATCAGTGTAGGACAAGTACACCCACCAAATGTCAAATCACATAGGTAATAAAAGTCTTGACTATTCAATATATATATTTTTTGAGGCACCAAATTTGAAGTGAATCTACCATATCACCATATTTTGGCCACTAAACCATTAAGATTTTCCTCATGGACAGATAATTGAATTGCGGAAAAGGATGAAACAAAAGATGCTAAGATATCAAAGAATGCAAAAGTTGTAGAAGGAGAGGAAAAAAGAAAGAGAACCTGGGAGGACATTATCTGTGACTCCCAGTCTTTGCTAATGATCAAATCATTTGCTCTTTATGTTCTCTAAGGGGAAGTTATCTCTGAGAAGACATGACTGAAATCCTACACCATGGTGTATATCACACACACACACACACACACACATACACACACACACACATACACACACACACACACACACACAGAGAGAGAGAGAGAGAGAGAGAGAGAGAGAGAGAGAGAGAGAGAGAGAGAGAGAGAGGAGAGAGAGAACTTAGTTCGCCTTTATTTTTCTCCTGAGCAAACTACCTGGGAAACACAGTTATTTATTAAGAGCCAAAGTCCCATTCATATGCCTTTGCATTGGTCCCTAGAACCTTGGAGTCACTGCCTTCACTTGTAGGGCATCAGCCAGCATTGATCTGGCTATATAGATGCTAGAGAGTCTAATATTTTATTCTCCCCAATAGAATATGCTTCTCTATATTTTACAGTAACTTTCTTCTGAGTGGTTATTATATGTTTTGTTCTTTTGCCTAGCTTCCAAAGTGCTACCTTAATAATAAAACAGCCCTTCCATACACAATTTTTTGTTGTTGTTGCTTTAATCATCTTCCAGCAAGTGCAGAAGACAGCTTCTCTGCATCTTCTTGTTTCTTGCAGAGCCTCCTAATGGAGGAAGCAAATAAACCTAATTTTATTTTGTATTACCAACTACTTAATGTAATAGTGTTTAGTCCATCAGGTAGCATGAATATCAACTAGGCAAATGAACCATATGTTCCCACGTCAAAGGCAGAGTGGCAGGCTGCATACTACCAGGCTTATTACAGCCTCCCTCCTGTGATGCCTCTTAGTAATAAAATTTTAAATTGTTCGTACTCAACTCCTGAGAGCCTTGTTACGGTGAGCCTTTCCCAGGGAATACATGGTGAAGATGTCAAGAGCCATCTGATATTCTTGTTCATGTCACAGGATAATGTATTGAGTGACAATCCTTTGTGTGCTCTTGTCCCTCTTTCTCTATCTTTTAACTTATGCCATCTAATCCTTATTTGTTTATTCCTATTAGCCGCTACAAACCATTGTTTCATACTTTTTCATAGAATGCATGCAGAACCACATGCCTGGCATTGTCTGAAAGCAGTTTTTATTCAGAAAAGATATAAAGCCTTGGGCTGGAGTGCTGATCTTCTGGGTAAATTCCTTGCTGCATAAGTCTGAGGGCATCAATTATTATACTCAGCATCAACCTACAAAGCTAAGAATGTCTGTGTGTATCTGTAACCCCATGTTGGGCATGGGGATTAGAGAGAGGTGAATCCAGTTGTGCTGGCTAGTCAGTTTAGCAAAAAACAGAGAGCTACAGGTTCAGTAGCAGAAAATCTTAAGATAAACACAAGTAGTAGACCTCTGTGCACTACAGATGCAAGCATACCCATGTGTATCCACACATGTATGTGCTAACATGCTTATAACACTATGCACACACACACACGCACACATACACACACACACACAGAGAGAGAGAGAGAGAGAGAGAGAGAGAGAGAGACAGAGAGAGACAAAGAGAGAGAGACAGAGAGAGAGACAGAGAGAGAAACTGTCCTCTTAAGCCCAGTCTGGCCATTGTATATGTATGGTTCCTTGTTACTGCCTTATGTTGGGTTATAATGGTTCTGGATCATTTTTACTTTTTCTTTTTTAATTTGTTTATTATGTATTCAGTGTTCTGCCTTCATATCAGAAGAGTGCGCTAGATCTCATTGTAGATGGTTTGTCCCTTGTGGTTGCTGGGAATTGAACTCAGGACCTCTGTAAGAGGTTTTAACCTCTGAGCCATCTCTCCAGTTGGTCTGGATCTCTATTGGAATGTTTTCCTTTATTTCTAAACCAAGAGCAAATGTGAAAAAGTAAGCTGAGTCCCTGGTTCATGTTATAGCAGGGGAAGGAGACTATCTGGGCAAGGGGATAGAGACTTTGAGGAAAATTCTCACAGTGATGGCTGGCTGGAGCTCTGGGGAGCTCACTGAATCAAGAACAGCCACCTGGAAACCAACAGGAAAAGCAACTAGGCCCTCCAAGGTTAGGCAACTGTCCATTAACATGGGCAATATGTGGAGCCTCAAGGGGAGGGTTCAGACTGTGTTTCTGTGCATGGACTGGCACCTTGGAGCCCATTCCCTCCAGAGGAACACCTAACCCAATCTTGCTATTAGAATGAGGAAAGCAGACTTGCCTGGAGTGGATGCTGAGCTTATCCTCCTTTTGACCTCTTACCCTTTCTGAGGAGGGGATAGGGAATGGAGATGAGGGAGGCTGAAGGCTGACCAAGAGGGGTCAGGAGGGGGAAGGGAGATGGAACAAGGGGATAGATACATGGATAAAAAAGACTTTATTCTGTAATAAATAAATAAATAAGATCATATATAAAGGAAAGATTCCTAGTGATATTCTGCCATAGTTGGTTATCAGTGCCTAGTTCAACCAGTTCACTCATTATCAGAGAAGTATTCTGTGGCAGCTAGTGTGAGCAGATTCAAAGACCTACAACTTAACATTAAGAAGAGCTCAGAGAACCTTACAGAATTCGAGGGGGGGATGATTGTATAGGAGACATAGGGGTCAAAAACAACAGAACATGGCCCACAAAACCAACTAAGCATTGCTCATAGGGACTCACATAGGCTGAAGTAGCAATCATGGAGACTGCATGTGCCTTTAAAAGGTCCTCTGGACTCATGCTGAGATTGCTTAGCAGTGTGAGTAGAGGTGTCCTTTACTCTTTTTTTTCTCTTTTTTTAAGGTATCTATTTATTTATTTATGTATATTTATTTATTAATTATTTGATGTTTTTACATCATGCACCCTATCAAACTCAGTTATCAGACCTCTCAGGTTCACTCTCATTCTTATGATATCCCCATTTACAAAACTACCCATTCATGCTGCTCATTGGCTTACTGGAACATAATTAAACTCCCTGTGGTCAGACCCTTAAAGAAAACAAGTCTTTCCTTAATCCCACCTCTGCCAGAGGCCATCAATGTAGAAGTGAGGCATTGTGTCATTTAGCTATGTTCTAGCCTTGAGTTCTTATGTACAATGACATCTCTCTCTTTTTATTTTTATTTTAAATCTACTAATGAGTGAGTACATTCCCTGCTTCTCTTTCTGGGATTGTGAAACCTCACTCAGGATATATTCTCCATATCCATCCATTTGCCTGCAAATTTTAGAATATCATTTTTTTCCTGCTGAGCATTGTGTAGATGTACTACAGCTTGTTAATCATCAGTTGAAGGACATCTGGGTTGTTTCCAGGTACATGCTATTACAAATAATGCTGCTATGTACATTGTTGAGCTAATGCTTTTGGGGTGCAAATGTGCATCTTTAGGGTATATGCCAAAGAATGGTATTGCTGGATCCTAGGGAAAGTGATTCCCAGTTTTCTGAGAAACCATCATACTGAATTCCAAAGTGGCTGAACAAGCTTACACTCCCACCAACAATGGAGACGTGTTCCCCTTGCTCTGCAACCTCTCCAGCATGGGCTGTGATCTGTGTCTTTTATTTTAGCCAATCTGAGAGGTGTAAGGTGGTATCTCAAGGTTGTTTTGATTTGCTTTTCTCTGATGGCTAAAAGATGTTGAGTACTCTTTCATGTTCCTTTCAGCCAGGTTTAATTCTTCTGCTGAGAGTTGTCTTTTTAGTTCTGAACCCCATTTTTTATTTGGGTTTTTAAGGGTTTGGGGCTCTAGTTTCTTAAGTTCTCTATATATTTTAGAGATAAATTCTCTGTCGTTTGTAGCTTTGGTAAAAAATCTTTTCCAATTCTGTAGGCTTTCATTTTGTCTTATTGACTGTGTCCTTCATTGTTGTTCTTTGTGTCTGTGCTACTGGTGTTATATTTAGGAAGTGGTTGCCTGTGCCAATCCACTGGAGGGTATTTCCCACTTTCTTTTCTATCAAGTTCAACGTAGCTGGGTTTATGTTGAGGTCATTGATTCACTTGGATTTAAGTTTTGTGCAAGTGACATGTTTGGATCTATTTTTGTTTTCTACATACTACCATCCAGTTATGCCAACACCATTTGTTGAAGATACTGTCTTTCTTCCATTGAATATTTTTGACCTCTTTATCAAAAATCAAGTGTTCATAGGTGTGTAGGTTGATGTCAGTATCTTCATTTAGATTACATTGATCCACAAGTCTGTTTTTATGCGAGTACCAAGCTGTTTTTATTACTGTAGCTCTATAGTATAATATGAAGTCAGGGATAGTGATGCCTCCTGTGATTCGTTTGTTGAGCAAAATTGTTTTGGCAATCCTGGCTTTCCTTTTATTCCAAATAAAATTGAGTATTGTTCTTTCAAGGTCTGTAAAAAATTGTGTTGTGATTTTGATGGGAATTGCATTGAATCTGTAGATTGTTTTTAATAAAATTGCCATTTTTACTATGTTGATCCTACCTATCCAGGAACATGAGAGATCTTTGCATTTTGTTGTCTCTCTCTCATTTGCCTGTTTAGATGACTTTTTTTTTCCAACTGGGTTACCTCATCTAGACTTTAATGAGAGTTTGTACCTATTCTTACTTCATCTTCTTATGCCCTGTTCAATTGATGTTCCTGGGAAGTCTTTTCTTTTCTGAAGTGGAAAAAGAGGAGCAGTGGATCTTGGAAAGAGAAGAGGTGTGGGAAGACTGGGAGGAGTGGATGGAGGAGAAAGCTGTGCTGAGGATACACTGTTTGAGGAAAAAATTAATTTTTTTAAAGTTAATTCTATCAAGTATATAGAATCTTCCAAATTCTTGTACTGACTCCTGTAGTAGCACATTTGCAAGCTTCACAGTGGAAAGTCTGTGAACCCAAAATCCATATCAGAAAGTTTTGAATTTAAACATTCATGGTAAGGATATTGTAAATAATGCAGATGCTAGAGCTGTGCCCAAGAATTTGGTACCATAGGTATGAAATAGAACAAAGGAACCTGGAATCTGATATTGTAAATTCAAGTGATTTCAAGAGAAGCTAAGATCAGTTTGACCTTTGTATATCTTATGACAAAAAAAATACATATTTTTTCCCTGATAAACTTCTTTCTGTCTTAGGGGAAATACACTAAAATTTTACCTCTTCTTCCTTCAGTGTTGCAAAGAAACAAGTTCTCTGTTGCCTTGATTTTTGAAAATATGAATCTAATTGGCCTTAGAATGATGTCAACTTACCATTAGCACACATTTCTAAGTGACATTTATATTTCCAAAATTCACATAAATATTCAGAAGCTGTAATTTTACAGACAGAAAAGGTCAATTATTTGTGTAATTTATACAAATGACCTTTTGTTCTTGCCTTGACTCTTTACAAAGAAGTGGATGCTTGATATGTTTGGAGTACAATGATCTTCAGAAGAAAATGAATCTTTCTTGATTCTAAAACAACTAATAAGTAAGAATAAATCCAAAGAAGATTTCTAGTTATTAATCAATATTTGAATAAATAAAAGCTAGAACCATAGTGTAGAAATTATGTGTAGAAATAATGAGAGAGGCCTGGGGCTGTGACAAAATTTTGTTTTAACACTTGTTAAAATCTAATAAATTTCTTTTGGTCTTGACAATGCAATTTTACTATTGTCAAATGATTTTATATAAGAACATTTTTAAAATACATTGCAAAAATCAATCTGGCCCATGTCCTATAGGAAAAATGTGTGTCCTTTTTGGTCCATTACCCATTTCTCACCATCTTGTGGTAGAAGTTAGAATTCCCCAAAATTACCCAGGACTAGAATTTGACATCTTCTGACGTACAGTACAGTGTAGACCTATAATCTGATTGTCCATCATTACTTATCAAACTACTCACTTATTTATGAGTACAATAGGAAATCATTTTAACATCATATTGTGTATCATCCTGGGATTGCTTTCTACTCTGGGGTAAATAGACCTATATACAATGGGTCAGATAACTTACATGGTATGATTACAGTGGGGGACCATTCATTACTTTGTCTTTTATCAGTTCAAGAGAGGCATAAAAGTGAAGATACTTGGGATGGCACTAGAAGTGTGCTTGGAATTTTTCTGCATCTAGGAGAGGAGAGGTGGTAGGAGCTTGTTATATGAACAGCCTTAACTGCAGCTTTAAAGTGAGTCTTACATTTGCAGCAGTTACATTGCATCTCAGAGTTTGGGTATTGATTTTCCTTCCCTGTGATAAGATGTATTTCCTCAAGGATCCTCTATATATAGGAAAAGAAACTAAAAATTTTCATGAGTCATCCAACAGATGAACGAAGACTTGAGAAATGCTTAGTTATACTTAATAATATATATTTTTAGCCAGCTTCTAATGAAATTAACCAATGCATCTAGAAACCTCTCTAGCCTCTATTTGACCCTGACTTTCATCTAAGAAGAATGATGACAATAGGAATAGCATTTATTTATAAAATATCCACCACAGAAAGACAGTGTGCCAAGATGTTAGATACATCAATTCACATGATTTTTCACTATCTATCTATGGTAGATACAAATTTATAGTATTTTATTTTTGGATAGATAACACTAAACCCTAATGAGATTAAACATCACACCAACACTCATGCCACCAATAATTCGTGCAAGGGCATTCAGCTCTAGGAAACTCTGATTCTAAGGCTGAATGTAATTGTAACACTACACCACAGACTTGTAATTAAATTTCTGATGATTTATACTACACATTTGTTGGACTAAAGTCAACCTTAATACCTTAATGCTTATTTCTTTGTTCAGTGTTAGAGTGAAACCTCATGTCACTAATAGTCTCTTTCTCTCTCGCTCTCTCTCTCTCTCTCTCTCTCTCTCTCTCTCTCTCTCTCTTACACACACACACACACACACACACACACACACACACACACACATACAAAAATATAGAGAAAGAGTTCCTATACACTAATTTTATGTGATAAGTATCAAATGTATGGGATAGAGTTTATCTAAATGGAATCTTACAAATTCATATCTATGTGTGCACACATGCACCTGGAGGTTATCAATGAAGTTCAAGAGGCATTACTCAGAAAATACCGACCTTAGGGGTTATAACTCATAGTTTGCCTTGATTTTTCCATAAGTGTGTTGGCTGGTACTCAGGTTCTTGTATTCTCATGGCAAGCATTTTACCAATTTACCTCTCTTGCCAGATCTGGATAAGAATTTTTTTTTACAATATGCAGCATGATTTCAGTGACATGTTGACATAGTCATGCAAATCTAGTAGATATCCATGAATTTTTTCTAGTTTGTTAACATAGTTAATTGATCTGGTTATAGAGTTGTTATAAGCATTTGGTCAAAAAACAAAAAGTTACATCCGTGTGGCTAGTCCGATCTCTTCACTTTTATAAGTGTAATTGTGTACTCTTCTGAGAGCACAATTGAAATGAAAGAAATAAGACCCAGAATCAGAACTTTCACCAGGGTACATCACTTCCAGTGTCACCTTTATGAAGCAGGAATGTCATTTCCCAGGGATTTCTCTTCTTGTATCACCAGATTACATAGTTCAGGTGACAAGAGGCAATGAATAATGCTCTGTAGTTTTCTAACTCAGCTCCTGGGAATCCAAGGATGTTATATATAAAATCAACAGTATAAAGTCACTAGGCAATACGTGAACCTTGTTGATATTAAACTCAGCCAGACACAACTTTTCACTTGTAAATTCTCAAAAACCTGTCCATATGTAAAAAACACAATACACATGTACTCTGATATTCCAATGTTCAGATTTCTTTCAGTTTCCTTTGGCACCAGTCTCCCTGTTTTTTAAGTGAATGATCCTCTGGCAGTTTAGGGGACATACAATTTTCTTTTGTGATTTCCTTTAAACTCCATGATCATTTTTTTTCCTGTCCTTTGGCAACCTTGCAATATCTATCTTCTTTTTCAGTTTGTTGGGTGATGAGACATAGTCATGTTTGCTTATAAATCTGTATTATCTCCCTTTCATGTTTGTTTAGACAGCCTCCTCCAGTTATGACAGCAAATATGGATACTTTTCTTTCCTTTATGGTAAACAGCTAAATGTTCCTCTGAGGCCTGCTTCACTGGGTTAATTTAGCCCAGTTTCCATCTGATGTGTTTAGTGGGTGCTAAATCATATTTTCTTAATATTTTCTGGAAACCAGCCTACTCACACACTATTTGGCATGCCATTAGCATAAAAAGACATCATGACACCAAATTATTATGTTATTTAACAATTTCTGTTATCTGACATATCTTAATTTGTGTCGTGATTCAGACATCCTCAATCTGAGTTTGTCATGTGTTAGTCACTGCAAAGCTGTGGCTTAAATTATGTCTGTATCTTAAATATGAAGATAAATGTGGATGGATTCTGAAATGTAAATGCCCACTTCTCTGTTTTTTCTTTGGAATTTAGGAACACTCAAGCAAAGGCTTTAAATCACTGTTCAGACCCATGATATCCTATTAAGCATATGGTAAAAATAAATATTAGATACAGGCAATAGGAATATTTTATTGGTATTTAAAATATACTAGAGTTAATTTCTAAACCATAAGTAAAATTTGTAAATGGTGCTTTTTAAAGTAAACACTTTTCATCAAGTTTTTGGATCTTAATGGATTAAGTTCATGGGATATGTGATTTTTTCTTGTCTGTTGAGAGAGATTACAGAAAATGGATGGATCCTTTTGTTCTGTCCTTAACTCCTTGCTACTCAAGAGTCTGAGCAAGACAACATCACATTCAGTCTGCTTTAAGTGTAGAATGAGATCAAGGTCAGCCTAGGTTATATTATTTACATCATATTGTCAAAGATTAACTTGGCAACTATATGAGGCTATGTTTCATTTTTTATTGGAAAAAAGAAGAGTTGTTTGATAATTTTTTTTGTGTCCTGACAAATAAAGCTTACCTGGTGATCAGAGGGCAGGCATATCCACTAGTTAACCTTGGAGGCCAGGCAGTGAGTGTATATATCTTTCTTACTCCAAGCACTTGAGAGTAAGAAACAGGAAGATCAATATTTCAAAGCTACTCTCCCTGGGCTACAGGACCGGTCTAAAAGAGACACACAGCCAGACTGTCTTTCATGCCTTTTAATCCCAGCACTATAGGGAGTTGGAGACAGGAATATGAAGTTATGGAGAACGAATCTCAAGCAAGCCCCCTTTTCCCTGCCTCACTTTTGGACTGAAGATTTGGAAAAGTAATAAGTGACTATGGCTGTTCATTAACTTCTCTGATCTTTCAGCCTTTTCTCCAATATCTGACTCTTGCTTTTTATTGCTGAGACTAAGTAGGATCATTCTACAAGGAGGGACAGAGGTGCAGCTTTTTGGTATATTACTTGCCTAGCATGTATGGGGCCCTAGGTACCTTCCCTGGTATGTAACTTAAAAGAAACTCAGGAATGTTTATCTTCCATAACCTGTAGACAAACCATGCTTGAGCAAAAGTAGTTTTGGTATTCCCTTATGTTAGCAACGTCTTTCCATAAATTTTTGATTTGGATTCCCTTTCCTTCTTCTCCATTTCACCTCACTATCCAGAAAATTTAGTCATATATGATTAACATAACTCAGTTTATTAGCTCTAAAGAAAATATTTCCTAGAGATAGGATGAAAGCAAAAAAAAAATACTAGAGATTTATCACAGCACTTCTTGTAAGCTTGACAAATATTTAGGGTTCATCACTTTCAGTTTATAGCAAAGTAATTTTAAAAAATTTGTGGGCTGTAGAGAGCTCAGCAGTTATAGGTTCTTCATTACTCTTCTAAAAGACCAGAGTCTATTCCCAGCATACACATTGGGTTAATTACAGCAACTTCATGCCCAATGTGATCTGTATACATGTATATATGCCCATATGCAGATGTACCCACAAGCAGATGTACCCACAAAATTAAGATAATAAATATAAATCTTTTAAAAATATTTTGTAAAAATTGTTTTGTAGTTTTTTTTTCCATTTTTTTTTATTTAAAAAGTTTTTTCATATCTACCACTGCTCTCTCTCTCTCCCTTTCCTCCTTCCAGTTCCTTCCAGTCCTCCCTCAGGCTCCCTATCCCATCCCCCCATTAACTCCCCAAGGAGAGCAAGGAGTCTCAAGAGTTGTCAGTTCATTCTGGCATATCCAGTTGAGGTAGCTCCAAATCCCTCATCCAAATAATAGGCTGGGTTAGGTGTTCCACTGTAGGGAATGGGCTCTGAAATGTTAGTTCATAAACTAGGAACATACTCTGATCCTACTAAAAGAGGCTCCACATACTGCCCACTCTGTTTGACAGCCGTTTTCCTTTGGAGGGTTTAGTTACTTTCCCTGAAGGTTCCTCAGCAATTATTTCAGAGTCAGTGATCTCCCAATAGTTTGAGTCAGCTGTGGGTCTCCTCATGATCCTGATCCCTTTGGTCATATACTCTTTCTTCTCTCTCTTCAGCTGGACCAGGAGCTCGACCTGATGCTTAGCTATAGATTTTTGCTTCAGGTTCTATAATGTCAATTAGGGTGGTTATTCACTTGATTATAAGGGAAGTCTTGTCCTGTTTAGGCACCCTATCTACTATTGCTTGGATTCTTAGCCAGGGACATCTTGTGGGTTCTTGGAGGTTTACTCCTTTGATACAAACAGCACACAATATAAGCTGAAGGAATTCTTTTGTTTCAAATTTGTGCTACCATCTACAAACAAATAGAAATCATTCCACAGATTGTGGGGACAATGGCAAAGCTGGATGAATGGGTGGTTGCTTATTATGTGTGAAGGCCTGAGTTTGGTCCCGAGCTCTAGATAAACTGGGGACAATGACAGACTTGTAATTCCTATCATCAGGAGGTGGAAATGGGTTGATCCCTAGCCAACATTATCCTCAACCATATAGAAAATATCATTAGCCTATATGAGACACTGACCAATTATTTTTTACTTATTTTTTAAATGAAGTGTTTGACTAAGTTCATCAGTACATTGAATTAATTAATGATGTCAATCAAAAAACATTTTGGCCTTTACTAATAAGAATAAGTATAGATAAACATCATAAACATGCTTTTTTTAATTACCTGCTAATTGTACATCTTATAAAATTCAATTAAATATAGAAATGGAGCTGTCAAATACTTGCCATCATTGTTTCCTTGGTCACAAACATATACACACACTACACAAACTACATATACAATACATATATTAAAAATATGTATCATACATGTATGCCAGACATACCACAGACTATACATTCTACCCAAAAAACATACATGCAGTAAACATCATGTGCAGTCATCACACATATATGCACAAGTATACAATGTACAAACACTATGCAAACATACCAGACCAATTTGTTAGGCTTTCTCTTTTCATCCATATGCCACCTGTTTCAATGAAAAATAAATTTAAATTTTCCACTAGATATGGAGAGCAAACATTTTCTATAAAATGAAAATGAAATTTATGAGGAAAATTATTCAGCTATTTTTTAGTAGGGAAAGTTTAGATGATGTGACTATGGGTAAGTTACCTAACTAACCACCCACATCTCATTTTATTGATGTGGAATAATAAACTGGTTTTTGGATCAAGAAAAGCATACATTGAACTCTGGTGATTAAGGGCAGGATGGGTTATAGATAGCTGTATGCCTTGTGATAATTTCCAAGTGAAAATGAATCTAGTTAAAAGTTTTCTTGTAATGCCCTGCCAGGCCTTACTTCAAAACATAGAGAACAGCAGTTGTTCTGGTGGAGTCTAGAGGGAAAGCACCTGGGGACTGTCTCCAAAGAAAAACAAAGACAACTCAGTGGCTTGACTGCTTCTTTGCTGCTGATATCATATCATATAGACCCAAGAGAGACAGAGGAGTTTAGAGAATATGAGAAACTCCTAATGTGTTTCTAAGAGTGTGAGGATTAAAGGATGTTTAGACAGGTAAATTGGAGCACAAAACTGAGGCATGTGAGGAGAGGGGATTTTAGGCTATTCTAAAAATATTATTCTGAAAAAATTTAAAAAAGCTAAATTCTAAGTATTAGTATTGCAAATTCTAAACATATACTTCCACTATGAGTCTTTCAAGTGTGGTGATATGCTGCATACTTAATAAAACCTGAAGAGACCAACACAGTCAAAACTAGGCAGATGTAGTTCAGGAAGTCCTTCAGCTTTGGGAACAAGGACAAACAGCTGGGCTTCAATGGCACACATCCTTGTAGAGTAGCTCCTGCCTTTAATCCTAACCTAGATGAAATACAGATGGAGAGAAGGATATTTAAGGCAGGCTTGTGAAAACAGCAGCGAGGTAGAAGCGACCAGGAGTGAGGCTGAGGAGGTTGTAAGGTAGCTGGGTGAGATTTGACTGTGGTGTTTCCTCTCTCTGATATTTCAGCCTTTCCCCGATATCTGGCTCTGACTCTCTTTTAGTACAATCAGAAATAGTGCTACATTTAAGACTCTAATTTTTATGCGGATATGTGTGTGTATTTACCCCAAATTTTACAATAATAAAACAGAATTAAATAAAATATTTGTTCATAAATGTTGTTGAACTTTCCCGCATATCTTTTCTGTGTGTGTTTGAATACTAGTTAAGATATCAGGTGTAGTGTGTGACACAGGAGATGACTTTGATTATTTAGTGTGTTGATGGGCTCTTGAACTGTGTTTTTGAGACAACTACTGAAATTTACAAGATCTCTCCTTCAGTTTTATGTACTTTGTACTACATAAATGATCTCATAATAAAAATAAACTGCATTCTAATGATTTAATCAATTAAATCTAAAATTTAATTTTGTCCAAAGGTGCCAGAAGACTATTTTATTGTCATTGGTGCCATTTACAGTAATTGACATAAAGACTGGGCAAAGATAACCTGTTTATCCATGTGTACTTTAGTATTTATTTTTGACTCAATCAGCTTGCCAGTCATTTTGGTAGCTTACAAAGTGGTAAATGCTTAAAAGAGAGGTTATTAATTGACAATGAATTCAGCATGGATATTACATGATGCCTTAACTATAGTGATCAGGTGAAATAGCATTCAAATGCAATATAAATATTTGATGTAAAATGGATTCTAGGGGGATATTTTACTTTGAGGTTGAATTGTGAAGAGTAAAATTTATACAGACATTTCTGCCTCTCATCTAACTCATTTCATTCTAATCTATTTTACATTTTCCAGATATCAGTAAAATTAGACAGTCAATTAAAATTTCATGGTCTTCAGTATTATCTTCAGACAGGACCAGAAGCAATACTCTAGTTAATAATCTCAATATAAAAATAGCAGTATTGCTCTAGTTTCAGCAATAAGAAATTATAATTGCTCAATGTCCTAATTTTCTTTATTTTAAGAAATTTAGCTATTGCTAATCATCTGTGTCCTTACATCTTGATAGTCTATCACAAAAAAATAGATTCTCATTTTACTTCATGTTAGAGTCTATATATAAAAGCTTGTTTTCTACATGTACATGCATTGAATATTTGTAACATATTAATAAAGTATAGTAATAAAATATAACTGAATATTACTCTTATTTATGCAGTTTATGATGTATAGATACAACATTGATGTTAGGGAAACAAAAACGAAGCAAAAAAATAAGAACATTGTACACTCCCCCACACACACTCTACATACACAGATTTGCATCCAGTTAGTACTGCTGTTAGTAATTGTGTCTTCTGAAAACTATGTGGTAGAAACTGTAAGTGAATGAATACTTAGTAAAATAAGTGTCTGATGTTCTAAAGAAAAAACAGTATGGAATATTTTAGTTATATGCAACTTAATGGTCACTTTGTTGGCTTGTTTAGTCTCTATACTTATGTTCAAGACTGCTGAAGAGGAGAGGACATCACCTGTTAACTCAGAACTTGTTCTTTGTATTTAATGCATTATTTCTTTTTCCATACTCATTAGAGTGCTGTATTGACTTCTTCTTCTTCTTCTTCTTCTTCTTCTTCTTCTTCTTCTTCTTCTTCTTCTTCTCTTCCTCTTTCTTCTTTAAGAGTTATTTACTATGTATATAGTATTTTATCTGCATGTGTGCTTGAATGCCAGAAGAGGACAGCAGATCTCATTGTAAATGGTTTGATCCACCATGTAGTTGATGGGAATTGAACTCAAGACCGCTCTCTAGAAGAGCAATCAATACTCTTAACCTCTGAGTCATCTCTTCAGACCAATTCATTTGCTCCTATTAGCTCACAATCTCTTCATAATGGGACCATTTATTGTTAATATAACTGAGAATAAAATTATTTGTTTGTTTGTTTGCTTTTTGATATAGAGTTTCTCTGTATAGACCTAGCTCTCCTGGAACTTGCTCTGTAGATCAGGATGACCTCAAACCCAAAGAGATCTATCTTTCTCTGCTTCTTGAGTGCTAGAGTTAAGGGTATGCACCAGAACTGCCCAGCAAATTGGACTTTTTAAATTTTTATTTTAAGACATGGTATCTCTATATACCTCTTGATGTCCTGTAACTCACTTGTAGAACAGGCTGGATTTGAATTCAGATATGTCTGCCTCCTGTCTCCTAAGTGCTAGAATTAAAGACACGCACCAACAATGCCCACCTTACCCTCAATTTATAGCATTCTTTATTTCTTGTATCAATATTGAAACAGCAAACAATCTGCTTAAAGCATAGGTATTTATCAAATATTAGAGTAATAATCTAAGAAAAAAGTAAGTTTTAACATTTTTCCACTCTCAGTTGCCTATTTTAAAGTTTGTTGAGTTGTTGAAATCCTTCTCATAATTCCTTGCTGTTCGTACATGTCCACAATAAGTTACATGATCTGTATTATGTGAATATAAAGCATGAAACTGAAAGATATATAGTCAATCAAATTATTTTTATTTTTTGTAATTATTCTCTCCTTGCTGATTATTCAAATTTCCATTTTGATTGCCAGAATGTTTTTCTGAGTTTTGACAGGCAATCAAATTTATATGTATCATGTCCTCACTTTGTTCTTTAAATACTAAGGAAGACTAAGTATAGTATAGATAGAATACTTTAAAAACCTTTGCTCATATGTTAAAATTAAACCTCCTAATAGTGTATCTTTGCAAATATCCCAAAACAAGGAAAGTAAAATACAAATCTTTATGTTTCTGTATAAGTGTTTCTAAATTTTGAAGTAAACAGTCAATCAGTTTATAGTGTTCTTTTTTGCCTTATCTATAAATATCAGTTAGTCACTGTAGCCTGATTGTGGTTGACTGTATTCTTGTTCCTTTTTTGTTGTTGTTGTATTTGAGCAGTGTTTAGTTATTGTTAGCTAGCAGCAACACGATGCTTTTAAGTGTGCAAAATGTTTTATTGGCCAATATTGATTTTAGACTGTGGGAAGAGTTTTTAGTATTCTCTGAATAATAAAAGTATACAATGCACAACATTGCTTTCTACTCTGACCTTCTCTCATTAAGTTGGGTAAAGGGCTAATTATTATATGCTAGAATAACTTTGCTATAGTATTGATTTTGTGGTATTTCAATTCTTAAGGTGAATTAGAATTTATTAAACCAGGTACTTCAGAAATAAGAAATATAATGCACATCTTCTCCAGATACAGTACTGTAATGTCATAAATTGCATGGCCTAGAACAGTTGAACATCTTTTCTGCTCACTAGCAGGAATTTGGAACCCTTCCTCAGCAAATAAGCCCAGCATCAGATACTGGATTCATGTAAATTCTAATTGGTTGATATTCACTGTGGTTTAAATTGTGTAATTAATTATATCAGCTCCATCTTCTGTTAATCAAATATTAGAAACAATGATCTGTTTGCACTTCCCCAAATAACATTGTGTTATTGTTAATAGTTATGACATGCATGCAAATAGGCTTTCCTTTCTTATTTTGAAAACTGTAGTCATTAATATTAGTTTGTTGCCACGTTCTTTGGTAGGATTCTGAATACCAATCTGTAAGTATCTTAAAAATTGTCATTTGAAACATTGCTAAGTAAAGTTGCATAACATAAACATGGACAACTAAACTTGGGAAAATGTCTTATTTGTTACCATTTTATCTCTTTAATAAAGATATTTTGTTGAGGTAAATAAGAATGCACTTGTGTTTTCTCTATTTACATTAAAATTATAATGTTTGTTTAGACTGCTTCAAATGTCAGAAAAACTTGATGGAGACCATTCTGAAATTACTAAGTTGTATACTGAAATAAGTAAATGTACACTGTATGGTATAAGAATAATTAATTCCAAGTGGTACAAAAATCATTCACACTTATACTTTGCTCTGCTTCCTTTTGGTATGATGTGTCACATAATAAGCACAGCCCTTGCACACAGAACCATGTAGATAGTTCCAGCAACTGTTTAGCAGAAGTAAATGGATCATGGTTCACACCTTTCTGTTGGGTCATTTAAAAGGCTATGTAGGGCTTGCTTTATACATTTACTGACTAAAAAGTAAAGGTTAGCCTCCTTTCTTACAAATTCAATTTCAATTCCTAGAAGTAAGTTGACTATTTCAAATGAATGACAAATGATTATATTTCTTATTCATTCAATTGAGTGTTAGAACATTAGGTACTCATTTATTTGATTTTTAATGTGTACTGAGATAAACAGTAATAATTCAAGTGATAGCATAATATTCTGCATCAATATATAGTCTTACAACTTTTACACTGTATAAATTTAAGATGGTTTCATTAAGAACATGATAATAGTAAATGAATATTCTTATATATACATTATTTAAGTAATATTTGAAAGTATTTATGATTTTTCATATCAAATAACCTTCAATTGTATATTTTCTTTTTAGAGTGTTTCTCTTGGAGGATGGCAGCCTTAAAATATGCAATGTGACCAGGTCTGATGCTGGGTCTTATACTTGTGTAGCCACAAATCAGTTTGGCAATGGGAAAAGCAGTGGTAGTCTCATCGTGAAAGGTAATTATTTGTTTGTTTCCAGGGGTTTTGCTGCATATTACAGTCACCTAGACATGCCTTGACTTGTGTTGTCATACTAAATTGGTAGCATATTGTATGTGTAGAACATTTTAGCCTAACATTTACTTAAGAGTTCTGCTACCATAGTCATTAATGGGGTGTCCACCTTAAAAATGTAATGCTATGTAAATGTAAATGCCTTTGTAGTTAACAATATCAATATATAAATTTGTAGAGCTAAAGCTTTATGCAGAATATTAAAACTCGCTATATGCCTTAGTGTTTGGGTTCATACATGTTTTGATATGGTTCCTAGGTAGTCCTTTTTTTTTTTTTTTTTGTTAAGTGTCATTCAGATGCTCTTGTTTTCTATGTACATTTTTTTGTTTTGTTTATTTATTTATTTATTATTATGAATAAAGAAGTCACATTTTATATCCTTGTATATCCTTATTCAAGGTCCCTTCCCCTCCCACCACATCAGGTCATTTTCTCTTCTCCACATCTCCCCATCCACTCCATGGGCAGGCAGCAGGCGGTCCCAAGGTCCCATGGTCCCAATATTGCTTAGTTGAGTCACCACTCCTGGCAAATCCAGTTTTCTGCCCCCAACATCAAGACTGAGTCAGGTGTTCCACATGTATTTTAGTTACTTTTCTATTGCTGTGAGAAAATACCATGATCATAATGACTCAATTAAAGAAGGGGTTATTTTCTTGTTTTCAGAGAACAGGGATTCCATAACCATCATATCAGGGTGCATGAAAACAGGCAGGCAGGTATGGTGGGGCACAGCAGCTCACAGTTCACATCTGAGAGAGCACTTTGGGAATACTGAAAGTCTTTGGTAACCTAAAATCCTACTGCCAGATAAACCTCCTCCAAGATAGCCATGTTATCTAATCATTCCAAAAGAGTTTTGCTAACTAATGTCCAAATTTAAAATATATGAGCCTATGGGTCAGGGAGGGACATTCTCATTCAAGCCATAATGCTCTGTGTCTAAAATAGTCCAATATAAATACTTTTAATTTATTTAAACAACTCTTGAAATATAACTAAAACGAAATAGAGTTTCATGAACCCTCATTAATAAGCAATTATTTTCAAAGAGAAAACATTAAGTCACATTGTCCACAGGAGCCAGACAATATCTCCTTCCTTGTACATTGATAAGCTCATAAGATTTGGCAAGTTAAAACTGCATAGTCCACTGTTAAGTCTTTTAAGCTAATATCAACTCAAATGTACCTCCATTTTTCACCAAGGGACATAATTAGCTTTAGGATTGTCTATTCTTTACCTGTGCTACTTCGTTAATTTTATATATCAGTTCATGGAAATGGTATTTATGGCAAACTATGTCATGTTCATTATTTCTTTTTCCTGGATTATGAAAAGATGACTGTCCCCAGTAAACTAGTGTGTGAAGATAATTAAGCTCAAATGATTCAAATCTGTAATTTTGTTTCTCATATTTTATATATAATATATTTAAGAGAATGCAGTTAATAGAATTAGAATTATTAACTAATTGCAATTATTATTTAAAATAACTTATGGAAAATAAATACTCATCTTTATCCCTGGAAGATATTTCTGTCAACTTGTCTCAAGTGCAGTGTTGACAATTGTCTGAAAAATATAACTGAAAAAATGTGTCAAAAATCCCACCAGTATGACACATTTCAAAAACAAACAAAAAGAAATTGCCATTCTTAAGATTGTATTGTCATCAGTTTCTGAAACAGTGAGATGGACTTCACATTTCCAGACACATGTCACGTTTTTATTGAATGCCAGAGTATTTCTGCAGCAAAATGTCTAATGCTTATATATAGAAAAGTGCTTTATATTTGAAGAAATAACATGTTCTAGAGAAGAAATAAATAAGAGTTAGTACATCATTTCTAACTAAGACACTATTGAGAGAAGATTTTCATTTAATGATAGTAAATGATAAATAAAGTATGGTAGAGAATGTCACACCACTCTGTTTGAGTGTTAGAGAAACCCATGGTTATACAAACAGAAAGTAGGAAGGATAGAAGTCAACAGTAGTAATATGTTCCATATGCATCAGTTTAGGTGGAATATTAAACTTGTCTATACTCTAAAATACCAGAATAGGTCTATTGTACAAATTCTATTTAGTATTAATGTAATACTCAAAGAAAGATATGGGGCAAAAACTAAAATGTTAAAGAGACAGAGAAATAAACTACAGCCACTTCTCACCCAGCCAACTCCTCCACCAACCTAATCCTCTGACTCCAGTCCTTTCTCTCTTTAGCTGACCAGGGAAGTGACAGAGGAAACCAAACTCTTCCCTTCTCTCCCTCCAACCATTTTACTTACTTTTCCCACACACATAGATCTAGAAATAAAGGTGTGTGCTACCACTGCCTGGTTGTTAGACATGAAACTCACAGAGGTACAGAGGAATCTCTGCCTTCCAAGTGATGGGATTAAAGACATTAGTCACCACTCTCTGATATTCATGGCTTGGCTCTGTGCCTGACTCTGTTCTCTGATATTTTACACTATTTTTAATAAATATAAAATATATCATCATATAGGGCTGCTAATTTAGCTGGTAAAATACCTTACATCCCTTCACTCTATGGGCTAAGGAAAAAAAAAAAGTGTACTGGGTAGATTGAACTGAATTCATTCAAAGCCTTTGAAACCATTAGCATCATGATAACTGTTAGTATTTTGCACGTGAAAGAACTCACCAGCATGCTGCCAAGGGAGCCATATTAGGTTTATTAAGGAGGGGGAGGGAGGATGAGAAGAGAGGAGAGAAATAGAGGAGGGGCAGAGAGGAAGAGAAAAAGAGGGAGTCTCACACGTGTTTGGGGATTTTAAAGGTAGGCACACCTATATCAGAGGCAATTTGGAGCCCCACAGGTAGGGGGTCATGGCCACAGCAACATAACAACCTAACAATAACCACTGCAAAGTAATAGTCATTGAGGAACAGTGAAAGATGTCTTGCTTAGAAGATGTTATTTATTTGTATGTGATCATAGAAATAAAATGTCATATTTTTATTTTAATGTTCAGAAAATATGTGATGTGGGATGTGTTCCTGTACGCTATGAATTATTATTGGATAATAAAGAGGGTGTTTGGCTTATGGCAAGCCAGCTTTTAGGTAGATGGGAAATCCAAACATACATAAAAGGGAAGGAGGACAGAGACATGGGGAGATGCTGCAAGCTGCCACAGAGAGAGCAAGATGTAAAAGTACAGGTAAACCATGCTCCTTGCAGCAAAACATATATTAGCAGAAATGGGTTAAGATTCAAGAGCTAGCTAGCAATAAGCCCAAGCCATAGGCCAAACATTTAGTAATCAATATAAGCCTTTGTGTGATTATTTGAGGCTAAACAACTATGGAATTGCAGGTCTGGACCTTGAGCCATATGGGCCAGAAACATCAAACTTCAAGTATATAAATCTTGCATTAAGAATTTTTGAGCTTTTTATTTGTTTATCAGTGATAAACACTCTATAAAATATAAACTTACAGATATTTATTTATTTACAGATACATACAAAACATATACACAATATATTTACAAGCAGTTTTAAAAAAAACTATTATTGACTCGCAGAATATAATCTTGGTTAGATTATCTAACTTTCCTTTCATTCAAGGATGTTGCAGGTAGCATTGTCAAGAAAAAAAAAACTAACATTTTACAATTCATAAATCTGAAACCTTGGTCTGGGGAAATAGTACATATTACACTATCTTATTTATTAAGATGGCTTAATATTTGTAAGTACGTATGTTGTCTAATACATAATGTCTATCTCATAGTCATTACAAAATTAAAGATGATTTTATTTCTCAAACTTAAATTAACACATGATAGTAAATGTAAGGATAGAAGTACTGAGTACCAAATGAGAAATGTCAATAAAGCTGATAAAATAATCATATCCCTTTAAATTTATTTATCAACTTCAGTCATGCAGGAAATGTTGCTGTTAGATAACATGTAAAAAGATAATAGTTACAAGAGTGAGATATTTTATTGCTTAGTTTTAGCTGATATGGCTTATCTGTGTTAAGAGGATACTGAGGTTATCTGCACTGTGTGTTTGGAAATTTCTACTTCACTAATACAGCAGGATTAGGCAATTTTCTATTCAGACACTGTGAATGCAATTAGCAGCTGCCTTGCCAGATCTTTGCAAGATGCCCAATGTGATATGAGGACATGTTCTATAGGAACAAACAAGGGATAGATAAGAAATGTTTTAAGGATTTTTAATTTTAGTACAGATAAAAAATTATATCGTATACATATATGAAGTGGTATATGAACATCTTGTAAAGGGTTGAATTATTTGATCTGGCATTTAGAAAATTATTAAAAAGTAAAGTAACAGCAGGCTATAAAAATGATCTTGTTTGCAGGCAACATTTGTTTTTGTTTCCCCACTGGAGAAGTTTTGGATGTTCAATTATAGGCCTCATTGCTTCAGCATTATTTTCAACTGAAATGTCGGAACTTGGAAAAGCATATCTAATGTGCAAATTAAGTTTATTGCCGCTCATTTAGTTGTTTATTCTTTGTGATAGAAGTCTTTATTATACCCACATACAGAATGGCCACTGTTTTTTCTCATGCAGAATGAGAGCACTCTCTGAGATTGGTCAGCATTACTGAAAGGTATACATACCCAAGACAGGCAGACACTGGGAGGCTTGGTGGATTTAAACAGCAATGTAGAGGCTTTGAGGTGTTTATCTTATCTTATCAAAAAGCCCATCATATTTGAATAACTCAAATGTACAATCTCAGAAAAACTATGAGACATTGAAACACATTTGTCATATTGTAGAGACTGAGAGAATGCCAGTAAAGTGTTCTGTGAGTTTGACCATCTCACTCGAAATATCTTACAGTCTATATTCCTTCTAAAAAGAGGATATATTTTAGAGCAGACATTTTTTGAATTATTAACTGTTCATGGGGCAATTATTTCAGAGAATGAATATATATGCATATACATATATATATATGATTTTTAACATTGTTTGGAATTTTCTAAAATTTTTCTACAATATCCCAATTAATGTTAGAATGGATTGTTGGTCCTCAAATATTTGATACTTACATTTTTTCAAGTGCAATTTTAGAAAGAAACTGTAGTTGTTTGAAAGAAAATGTTCCCCATAGGCCTGTAGGGAATAGCACTATTAGGAGGTATTGCCCTTTTGGAATATGTCATTTGGAGTGGGCTCTGATGGTCAAGCCAGTCTCAGAGTAGCAAGTGTCTTCCTGTGGACCAGATGTAGAAATTTCAGTTTCTTCTTCAGCAACATAACTGCTTACATGTCTCCATACTTTCTGCCATGACAATATTGGACTGAACTTCTTAAACTATAAGCCAGCTCCAGCTCCAGTTAAATGTGGTTTTGTCTGGAGACTGTTTTTTAGCAATGTCTTGCTTTTCTAGAACAGAGTTGTCATTTTGTATAGAATTCCAAGGAAGCATAACAGCAGTTGATTTGTGCCTTTAGGGAACTCCTCAAAATAGGATTGACTGTACATCATGTAAATATTGAGGCAAATATAAAGGAAGAAATTATACAATTTCTGATCTCAGGTTTAGTACTTCCCTGACCTCTAAAATAGTAGTTATAGGAACGTTGATAAAGAATTCTTGCTATAATTGTTTATTTCTCTCTTAAGAAATGATTCAGTTAAAATTTGCATTGTGAAGTTTATAATGGTTGAGACTGTCAAAAAACTGTGGTTTTGGTTTTTTTTTGTTTGTTTGTTTGTTTTTTAACATAAGAGTTGCTGTGACCCTGGTGTCTCTTCACAGCAACAGTAACATTACCAAGTCATACAAATAAAAACATGTATAATTTTTTATTATTTATAGAACTACAAAACTCTTCAGTTCAGTAATTCCCACTGGAGAGTTCCAGTTGAAAAACAGACAAATGACATGAGGTTTTTATTAAAAAATACAAACTTGATAACATAAATATAGTAATAGTCCATTAAGCACCAGGAGCATTCAAACTGAGTAGTTGCCATATCTAATTCATTATGCAGAATCTGTGATGCAGAATTTCAGAATAAATGACAGTTTCTGATTTGATTATTAGTTCACATATAGATCTATATTTAATTTGTCATCTTGGCTTTCAAAAATTATTTTATATAATCTTTCGCAGTTCCTATATTTATATAGTATATGTGTGACTCAATGTTATCCCCTGACTAATTCTATGTTTTGTTTGATTTTAACTCTATAATTATTTTTTATTAACTCTAGATTACTTGAGTCTTATAGAAGATAAATGACTAGCAGTGACCTCAGTTAAATTGGAATATATGAACCATGATTACCATGATTATCTTGTAGTTTGAAATGAAAGAATATTCAGCCTAAATTATGGTAGAATGCAATCAGAGCACTACATGTAGATTTTAGTGTATATGAACACACTTTAGCAAATAATTTTAGCAAGCACCAAAATACGGTAACATACTAGCTTTATCGTTTGTTCGCATGAGAAGTAGAAGCATGCTAAGTAATGGTTACCTTTTCCCATGTACTCATTAGATTGAATTAGAGAAATAAAGCCCACATCACTAATTTCTGTTGTGTTTGTTTGCTCTATAAATTTTGGAGAAGTGTTGCTGGTGTTTTGCCCTTGTTTGTTTGTTTTGTGTTCTGTAGACATGACAATAATTTAGTTCCATGTCTATCTCATTTTTCCCTTTTGTGTCAATCTACCTTCTCCTGGGCATCAACACTGTGTTCTTTAAATACAACCCTATTTTTTTTATTAAATATATCCCCTTATTTTGGCATATTTAACATTTCAATAGTTTCTGAAAATTAAATCAATAAAGAAACAACTAAGGAAGAAACATTATTTTATGATTTCTCTTGATGAATGGTTTACTTGAAAATACAATTCTGGATTGAATTTGTCTCTCCAGAAATTTTATGATGTTACTGTGCCCTGAAAAACTCATAGCAGCAAATGAAGGTCTTCCTTAAAATTTGGACAGCAGTGATGAAACAGTGTTTGGGAGTTAATGGATCATGAATATTCTTCATCACCATCCTGTGTCTGATTTCCTTTTACATATAGTTTGATCACCCCAGCAATAATTCTTATTTTACAATCAAATACCCCACAAATAACAAAATTAAGACATTAAAATATTTTTTCAAACAGTAATAACTAACCACTTTTGTTGCTATAGTACATTTTTATTCCTCCATCCATCTTTCACCGAGTATCCAACATTGCATGCAATGACTTTATGTATGTGGCAGTCTTAGATTCTACACATAAATTAGTTCATACAGTAATTTTTCTCATCCTGAAAAATAGGGCTTAGAGTATATTATGGCTTATTTTTCTTCTCATCTTGGCAGATCTGTGCTGTAAGAAATGAAAATGCCTTTATTTGATCATTGGCCTGAATAATATTCCAATGGAACTCTGTTGTGAAATCCTATATTTTCTTTATTCTTCCAATGAATTACAATTTATATATTAACTATTATAAATATTGCTGCAGTGAACATGGGTCAGTAATAAGATCAAGGAGTGCTATATAATACGAGAGTTCTCATTTTTCATTTCATGAAACTTTCATATTGGTTTTATTTTTTCTAAGGGCTATATCTAATTAACAATATCCTGAAGAGAGTGTTACCTTTGCTTTACAGCATTAACAACTCTTATCTTTTGTCTTTTTGTTAAAGCTCTTCTAGAAGGTGTGAGTTTTATTTGCATTTCCGTAATGATCAGGAGTGTTAAGCATCTTCATAAATACTCAGGTTTTTACATGTTTTCTTTGGGGGAAAATGTGTATTTACTTACAAATTGAACTATTATTATATTAATAAAGCTGTTATCATTAAAAAAACAATTCCAATATAAACACATAGATAAAAAATAAAAAAGAAATAGAAAAGGTTAACAGATTAGAAATCCAAATTATTCAAGAACTTAGATGCTCATACTTCCAAAACATATTTTAATGTTTCCAGTCTTCACAAGTTATCTTGGAAGAAAAAAAAAGTCATAGAATAATATCACCTATTCGAAGTGTTATTTATATGCTAGAATACTTTATATTGGTATCTTAGCAACACTTCCTGTCATGTTATAAATATAGGAAGGCAGAGCTCCATGCTTGTACAGAAAGAACAGACTGATAATGTATTTTGTACATTGTGGACCTTAGGGTGGAGTTGTTAACTTCAAGCAGTCACCTTGGAAAGATTATCACTCACAAATGAAGATTTCAACCATGTCTTTAGTATAAAAGAAAACTAAACAGAATTATACAAATTATTAGATTCATTATGCTTAATGATATCAAATATACATTTGGTAATTTAAAGAGGGTTCTAAAATGTTTTAAGAGATCATGTAATAGAGTTCTTGACAACTGATAAAAAAATCAAATTTAATTTGTCTTTAAGAAAAAGAGATTTTATGTTTCTGACAGGCTTTTATGTGATTATTTTTCTTGTCTACTATCAAGTTCCTAACTGAAGATAAAATATGAAAATATTATTGGCAATCACAACTTTAAATCTGAGTAAAACTCAAAAGTTCTGAATTCTATGAAACTTTACCTTATGTATCTGAAAAGTAAGATTGGTATGTGAAACTATTCTGTTGTGATGACTTTATGTTGCCAATGTAAATAAAAAGGTTAGTATTGGTTTTCTAAACTTTCTCATTTATATGTAGGATATGCTTTAAAAAGTAGTTAGTTTTTGTTACTTTAAAAGCTATGTAGAAGCTACTTGTCTGTATTGTATAGAACATTTTATATCTCCTCTACCATTTTATGAATGTTTTCTATTGTAGAAAAGAATTTAAAGTACACATAGAACTAGAGAAAATAATAAAAGTCTTATGTAGATATTAAACATAAGATTTCTAAATTTATTTTTATGAACCCTTTCCTACTTCCCCCAAAATTATCCTCATTATCTGGAGGCAAATTCTATATATCATATTTCATCTGTATGCACTTTCAAACGTCATTACAAACATTGAGGAATGTTCGTTTAACATAAAACAAAAATAATCACTATCTTAAAATTAGCAGCTTTTTCTTTAATATTGAGTGTTTGAGTTTATGGTTATTTTACGATTATTAATATATATGTCCTCACATAACCTGCATATTCACATGGGCCTATACAATCCCTATTTTATAAAACAAATTAAAAAGTATTAAAGAAATATTTTGTATCTATCAAGTATAGGAATTTTTGAATTAATGAGTGTCTATAACCTAGAAATTCTGAAGTGTTTTTACATTAAACTGTCCTATGAATCTCTAAGAATATGTTGAACTTGCAAAATTAATTTCTGGGAACCTTGGACCACCAGGTTTACATCTCAATATTTTTGATCAACAACATTTTACTGAAAGTAATATTTTCCTGGGTTCACACTATTAGATGCTTTCTGATGCTGTATTTTATATAGTGTCAATTTTCCTAAAATAGAAATTTTATTTTAATGATTGCTTAATATTTTTAAAGCCTAGCATTTGGGATAGCTCTACAAATCTACTGCAGAAATTTATGAAAAGTCGACGAGCTAAGATCTCCAAAAATCTATTTAATCAGTATTTTATGTGGCGTTCGAAAATATTGCATTTAAAATACATTCAACAAAAAAATTCTTGTGCATGCTGAAAATTTAGAATTACTGGCTTAGATATCAGATGAACATAGATAGTACATACAAGAGGAATAAAATAATATGAAATAAATTATTTTATTATTTTTGTTTTAAGGTGAAGATGGTCAATGAATCTGGAAGTTTCTCAAGTGGTATTCTAGCACAGTCCACAGTTCCCTTCATTTAATTTGCATAATTTAGATTCTAATGTGCCAACTTATTAATAATTTTTTAATAACTTTCAATAAGTGTTTCAATATTAATGAACCTCAAGTAACATAAACTTTTTATTAGAATATACCCACACTCAGGAAAAGACTAGATTTTATAAATATATATATATATTCTCTTTCCTCTTTTTTTGGTCTGAGCAGTTTGAAAAAAAATTCTCAGATGCTTGACTTTAATAACACTTTCAAGATTATGCAAATGAAAAACTTAATAAATTAAAAAAAAAAAAGAAAGGATCTGCCAGGAGTGGTGGCTGAAGTAAGCAATATTGGGACAGTAGGACTTTGGGACCACCTGCTGCCTGCCTAGGTGTGTGTGGGGGAATGGGGAGTTGTGGAGAAGAAAAAATGACCTGATGTGGTGGGAGGGGGAAGGGACCTTGAATAAGGATATACAAGGATAGAAAGTGTGACTTCTTTGTTCATAATAATAAAATAAAAAGAAAGAAAAAGAAAACTATGTAGTTGAATTATTCATGCAGTCTCCTTAAATAAACATAATTAAAATTTAAGAAAAAGACAAAGTTTTTTTTACCTTTGTAAGTAGTCTTAAAGACTTTGTATATTTGTTTAACTCAAGTGTCACACTTAATTTTTGCAAATGTTATCTTGTCTTTCTCATTCATATGTATTAAGTTTTCCACTGGTGTTGTGTGCTGCTACAAAGTAATCTCTGTAAGAGAATAATCAGTATTTCATGACTGTTTGAAATTTACATACATGAGGTTATGTTGGTTCTTCATCTGCCTATCTCTGAGCTTGTTTTATACTAATGTGTCATAGTGTGAGCACAAGGTTATGTTGGCATGTTTATACACTTGAGAAGTAGCCTGGAACTGGATACTTATATGGAAGTACACATGTGAGATGGTGGCCCATTGCACATGTTCATGTTTAATGACTGTTAGGAGAGCTTGATTCCCAAATGATCAGGTAGGGACACAAAAATCCATGTGAATGGATGTAATGATGGAAAGAGCAGCAAAATGCACCAGTGGACAGCAACAAAAGCTGCAGATGACATGATTCAGAGAGTCACCATCTGCTCCAGAATAGAAGCAGGCCAGCTCCACCACCTCTTGCTGTGACATTTTTCAGAAATGTTGGTTTAATTCTCTAGTCTCAGAAGCAACATAGGAGCCAGTAGTAGACAGGCAAAAAACTTGGCCAGCAAATATTACAAATAAAAATTACTTTTATGTCTGGGCAGTGCAATATAACATATCACACAGTTGCATGAATTCTTCAAAGAGTTTTAAAAATCCATGAGTTTTGAACACTTCTGAAACATGGCAGATCTAATATCCACAGGGCTAGTAATAAAAATTTAATTTGAAGATTATTTGATTCAAGAAGAAGAACACTATTTTTGTAAGAAGCTTCAAGAAAACCAATTATTAATGAGTTTTTCCTTGTAATTGAAAAAGTCACAATGGAATGAATAAGCGACATTTGAAACTAACACATAAATCATAAAGCCACTCCAGCTTCCTGTATAATATCAATGGTTTACATTCTATATCAGAACAGACATTAATGTTCTCATATACATTTAGATGAAAAGTTAAGTAAAAACTTATGTAAACTAGATTTTACAGTGATGAAAATTAAATTGTTTAAGAATAAAAATATTTCACATTTGTGTTTATTAAAACTCTATTATAAAATTTATATTTCAAAAGTAATTTTTTCAGAAGTTCACAGCAATTTTTCAGTATGAAACTTCAGTTAGTAGTTCTAAAAATGTTATATTGGCCTTAGAAGTCCTTTGAAAAATAAACACTTGTCAAAAAGAAAAAAGAAATGTTTATCATGCATTTGCAAAGAGCAGTAATGTAGCCCAAGTAATTACCTCAATTGAAAATGAAGCTGCTAAAAATATAGATTTCAGTGGTCTGATGATTTTTCAGAAAAGCAAGTAAGAAAATTCTAATAATAAGTGTATATGTTCAATAAAGTATTTAGATCATGTTTTATCTAGGCTTATGATACCCAAAGTATGTGTTTTATTACATATAAAGTGACTGAACCACTCATGTATCTATCACCCTTATCAGATTTTATAAACAGTAAAGTATTTTAAAGAAAAATGATCTTTAATAGTTTCAAACATAATCTTTCCATGTCTTCTGAAATAAGTTTATGTTTTATTTTATAGTGTGACCCACTAGTTGACTGGCTTGATGAGATCTAAATCTCTCTATGTCTATGGCTGTCAAAGGACTTCATCTTCTCACTTTCACTCATGGATTCCTCTTCAGCTAGCTCATCCAGACATCCTAGCTAAATGACTTCCTTGCATCTACCAAATGGCTTCTTCATACAAATCCCTTATAAATGTCCTTTAAAACAGGAGATGTGGCTCTTTCTTGCTACATGTAAGATTTTTACAGGTTACTCTTTTTTGTCTTTTTAGTTTTTTTTTCCATATCTACCACTGCTCCCCCCATCTTTCTTATCGGCCCGTCTACTCCTCCATCAGCATCCCACACCACTTCCCCCATCCATTCCCCAAAAAGGGCAAGGAGTCCCAAGGTGGATCTGTTCAGTCTGCCACATTCAGTTGAGGTAGGTCCAAGTTCCTCATCCCAGTATTAAGGCTGAGTTAGGTATTCCTCCAAAGGTAATGGACTCTGAAATGTCAGTTCATGCACCAAGAACATACTCTGATCCTACTGCAAGAGGGTCTACAAACTTCCCATGCAACTTGACAGTCATCTGACTTTGGAGGGTTTAGTTTCTTTCCATGAAGGTACCACAACAATCATTTCAGAGTCAGTGAGGTCCCAATAGCCTGCATCAGCCTTCTCTGTGCTTTACCTCTTCATAATCCTGATCTCTTTACTCAAATATTCTCTCTTCTCTCTCTCTCTCTCTCTCTCTCTCTCTCTCTCTCTCTCTCTCTCTCTCTCTCTCTCTCTCTCTCTCTCTCTCTCTCTCTCTCTCTCTCTCTCTTTACCTGGACCAGGAGCTGAACCTGGTGCTTAGCTATGCATCTCTGACTCTGCCTCTATCCATAGTTTGATGAAGGTTCTATAATACAGTTAGGGTAGTCATTTATTATGGGGGAAGTCCTATTTAGGCATCCTCTCCACTGTTGCTTGGAGTCTTAGATAGGGACATCTTCTGGGTTTCTTGGAAGTTTTCTTAGCACATGGTTTCTTTCTAACCCCACAGTGGTTTGCTCTATCACGATATTCAGTCTTCCTCCCTCTTTGTTGCTCCTCTTACTCAACCATCTTCTTCTCTCATGATTTGTTCTCACCTCCGCTTGCTCTTTCTTTATTAATATCCCAATTTACTTAGGAGATTTTCTCTATTCCCTCTTTCCATAAAGATGTTTAGGGTAGGGAGTATGGTTTGCAGCCTGGAGAGTCTTTGTTTATGTGTAAAATCCACTTATGAGTGAGGATGTACTATCTCTATATTTCTGGCCCTATATTACCTCATTTACAATGATACTCTCCATATCTATCCATTTGCCTGCAAATTTTACGATATCTTCTTCTTTTTTTTTTTTAATACTGAGTAGTGCTCCATTGAGTAAATGCAACACAATTTGTTTATCCATTCTCCAGGTGAGAGGTATTTAGGTTGTTTCCAGGTTTCTGGCTATTACAAATAATGCTACTATAAACATAGTTGAGCTAATGCCCTTGAGGTAAGAATGTACATCCTTTTGGTATATGCCCAACAGTGGTATTGCTGAATCATTGTGGGGGGAGGGTTGATTCCCAGCTTTCTATGGAACTGACATACTGATTTCCAAGTGACTGTACAAGCTTACACTCCCACCAGTAGTGGAGGAATGTTCCTCTTGCTCCACAACCCCATCTAGTATAGGCTGCTGTCTGGGTTGTTGTTCTTAGCCATTCTGACAGGTGTAAATGGTATCTAAGAGATGTTTTAATTTGCATTTCTCTGATGGCTAAGGATGTTGTGCAGTTCTTTTAGTGTCTTTCAGCCTTTTGGAGTTCTTCTGTTGAGAATTCCCTTTTTAGCTCTGGACACTATTTTTTAATTGGATTATTTCGGGTTTTGGCCTCTAGTTTGTTGAGTTCTCTATATATTTTAGACATCAGTCCTCTGTCAGATGTAGGGTTACTCTTAATTGCCATGAATTTCTATGTTAAAGCAATCATTTCCTACCAACCACAATAGTAGAACATATTAAGGAAATTATTTTATATATGTGGGACAGTCACAGTTTTGGGGACTGGATATCATACTACAGTCTCATACATGACAATTCCCCTCTGTTGATATATTTTTGTAGGGATAACAGGCAGTGTTACTTTTCCTTCCCATCACCCACAACTATATGTCTAGAAATTAAAAGTAGGATGGAGAAGAAAAGAGTCCTCAATAAATGTTTGTTACAACTTAAAAGCTATAACATTCTAATAACAGTGTAACAATTATATATCATACTATAATATTTCTTATAAATGAAGCTTTAGTCATTCTTTAATGGACAATGAGCACAACATATAGGAAATATTTAGTTTAATTTTACCATTGGGCTGTACCTAGCTGAAAGAAGTAGTTGTTATTTTTAATGCTTAAAAATTAGTTTAAATTTATGATCTAAAAACTTAAATAAGGACAGCTTGACTTTACCAGCATATTTAATTAGCCAACCCATCTGTCTACAAATATAAATAAAATAGTAGTGATCTTTTAAAAAAAAATCTACTATAGGAAAGCATTTCCCTATTTCTAAAATTTTGTTTAAAATGTTAGATAGCAGTTGGGAAAGATGTAAAGAATACTTAACATTGTCAATGGAAAAAGTTAGCAAGTCTTCTCTTCAGATATTTTCCTGATTGTAACAGAGTGTATTTAATATTATTAGGGCTGTTGTTTCTAAGTTAGATTCTCTTCATTATTCTCAGGCATATAAGGTTCTCTTCCATCTTTACCATGATTATTTTATCACATTACCTTAAAACCCACAACAATTACTCTCTATATTTCATGGCTATGTCTTTGCCACCAAGATGTTATTATATAAAATAACAGTTTAACTTTCTATATTGTGTATTTATAGTTGTTTCAGTCTGTCTCTGGTGTTATAACTAAAGTTTTAAGTCTGTATAATCTATAAGGGATAGAAATATGCCCCTAAAATCTCTGGTGTTTATAGGTCCATGGCTCACAGGATACATGTGGTGAAGCTCCTACTAGCTGGTGGAGGCAACTCAGAGTTCAAAGAAGGCACAGGGTACTATTAATGAAAAGAAATTAGATAAGAGTCAGAGATGACTTATGTAACAGAAACACTCTGTAAATAACCCACAAAATCACTACTCTTACTATGTATTGATCAAGAACGATGTATTCACCATATGAAATTACTTCATAAATGTTTCATCTAAATATAGTTCTTCCCTTATGATGATGATGAAAAGTCAATAAGTTGTGGGGAAAATATTCAAGACAGTAGTAAACCCTAATTATGTGATGATGTAAATATAATATTAGTGCCAGTTTGTTTGCTGCCTATGAAAAAAAGGCCAGAATGTATGGAAGCTATTGTTATGTCTTCAGATACCTCAATTGCACTCTACAAATTTTTCATGGCCATTTAACTATTGTCTTTACATATTTTTTTGTGATAATTGCCTTAAACTTTTACTCTTGCATGTCTGCTTATTTGATATTTTTAGTTCTGATGAGAAAGGACTATTTTTATAATTTTTAAGGTGGCTTTTGTGTGTTTAATTAATTTTGTTTACCTATATAGTTGTGTATGTGCCTGTGCACATATCTCTGTTCACACAGTAAGGACAGTAGAGTGTGTCACCTTCCTGGGAGATGGAGTAAAAGACATTTAGGAGATTTCAAGCTTCTTATCTGAATGCTTCCATAACAGATGCCCTTAAAAACAGAGCTGCTCCTCAATCCTAAGTAAGGAAATATATTGATTGAAATGTATACACAGGGTTCCTTTAGAAATAATTAAAAAATAATAATTTCCTGTAGTGGAGTCTCTCTGTGTATACAAACCACTCTAAAGGCCAGGTTCCATGCCCAGGAACAGATAGCCAACATAACCTGAAGTTGATGGTATTTTTGAAGCCATCATTTTATAAGGCTTTGTCAGGGTTCTCCTCCTCCTCTTTCTCCTCTTTTTGTTCCTCCTCCCCCCTTCTTTCTTCATCCTCTCTGCTCTTCTTTCTTCTCCTCCTCCTTCCATTTCCCCAACAGATTTTGCATATATGTAATAATTACCAATCTTGTGATTTAGGAGCATATGAGTATATTCCAATGAATTGGTTCTTATATTTATATTTGATTCATCATTGTCTGTCTGTATGTTAGTTTTGTCCTAATTATGTTTACTTGCTTTTATTATTTTCATCTTTTTTTTAAACATACTGTTTGTTTCTAATGAAAAACAAAGCAAGAAATGATGTAGATTTGGGTGGGGGTCGAGATAGGGGAAGATCCATGAGAAGTTGGGAGGTAGTATAGAATAATCAGTATAGATTTCATGTTAAAAATTAATAACAAAGAAATAACCCATGGGTCTCTTTGTTGGTAAATTCTCAATCTTCTCGAATTAAAACTTCATATTTTACTATTCATAACTAAAATGATGGTTACTCTTTGTTAGAACTCAAGTAAACCTGGACTATTCTTGGAAACTTTGAAATTTTATGCCATGATGTATGTAACAAATTTTGACCTCAAAAAAAATGCTCATAAAGAAAAGGTTCCTATGACAGTTGCATATTTTGATATCAAATACGTTGCATTTACAAATAAAGATTTCCATCTTTTTATTCATGTTGCAACTTCAGTTACAAAAAGAGAAAATGACTATCACAAGCATTCCCAAGATATAATATGTTTCTCTCATACTTTTAAATATAAGCATAAGTTTGTAAAAGTACACAAATTGTGGTGTATATAATCTTAGAAAAGTAAATAGTTTTGTGGATTCTTAAGCTAATGGACTTTTTAGAGTGGTATTTATATATTCTATGTAATCCTATAGCTGAATATTTTAGAGTAAAATATAAAAATAGTGTGGCTTACTATATATGTAATGTTACTGCAACATTTTTCACATGAATTAAGAAGAAAATTGTGTATAATTTAAAGAATGTATTATGTTTTTGAGAATTTTATATAATGTGCTTTGTTTGATTATACTCATCTTCCTCAGACTCAACATTCTCTCTTTACTTAATGTCCTCCAGATCCACTCATCCTCCCTACTCTAACAACTTTGCATCTTTATTTTCTTTCTTTTGGAATTTTTTAAAAATAAAATATATTTTAATTATATTTTTCTTCCTTGACTTCTTCCAGATCCTGCCTACCTCCCTAGCCACTCAGTTATGTATTTTTATGAGGAAATAATAATAATGATAATAGAAACAAAAGATAAATATTAAAACAAAACAAAAAAATCACAAAATACATGGAATCTCTTCTGTGTTTTCCAACTCCTCACAACTGGGGCAGGGTTCTTCCTTAGAGTGTTTTCATATACCCATTTTCACCCCCATTTGAAAAAAAAAGTGATTCTCCCATTGACAGTAGGTATCTATTATATATAGCTTCTTGGAATGGGGTAGTTCTTCATTTCTACTTCTCCTTCTGCACAATGAAATTTTGTCTGTTTTAACTTGTCCTGGTCTTGTAGATGCCACAATCTCTATGAATTCATGTCTATCATTCCTATTATGTCTGAAAAACACTGGATGCTCTTTCCTTGGAACCATTCACTGATTTTAGCTTATCTTTCTTCCTTTTCTTCCTTGTATGTAACTTATTTTTGAGGGGTAGAAGTTTAATAAAAATACCAACCAACCAACCAAACAAACAAACAAAAACCCCAAACCAAACAAAAAGCCATGGTATTTAGTGTTGAGTTTTCTAAAGTCTTTCATTCCTTCACATTGTCCAGTTGTGAGCCTCTTTGTTAGCTCCCATCTAGTTTAAGAAGATGCTTCTTTGATGAATGTTGATGTTCTGCTCTATGAACATAGCAGTATGTCATTAAGAATTATTTTATTTCTATGTTTATTTAGGAGAATAATATTAGTAATATGTTTTTTCTTAGGCCCATGACCTTACCTATTTTCAGGTTCCTGGCAATTTTAGAAGTGTCAAGTATGAGTACCATTTCATTGAGTGGGTCTTATATCCAATCAAAAAGTGATTGTTTACTTCCATAACAGTTGTATCACTATTATATTAGTATACCTTGCAGGAAGCTCACTGTTGTAGAACACAGGGTTGATAGTTAGGTGATATTAGTTACTGATTTTCTTCTTCTGTAGTGTGCAAAGTACCATCTATCACCACAAATACTAGTCAGAAGGGGTGAAGGTTTCTGTTGGGCACCAGCACAATCTGATGATGTAAGTGTATCTTTTTCAATAGAATCTTACCATGAGAATTGGAGGGTGTCTAAAAGCCTTGGCAATAAGCTATAATGTTTAGGGTGTTCTATAGAGCTCTATTGTTCAATGACTAAACAGGATGTAACCTATTTTTGGTATAATGGGTTAAAAATGGTGGTATAAGATATTTAGTTGGAGCATTGTCTCCCTCATTTTATTGTAGCTCCATTTAAATTCCTTGTATTTCTGTTTATATTTTAGAAAGATTCTATATTAACAGGTCTCCATAGATCAAATTGCTTAACATAAGACCAGATACTCTGAATCTGAAAGAAGAGAAATGGAATCTAAAAGAAAAGAAATTGCTTTGTTCTCATTATTACAGGAAAGCATATGGTACAGAAAATAATGACCATTCAGAACACTGATAGCGCAAGCATGAAGACTAATGATTAAACAACAGGACCCAGGAAGCTAAAAATAAATGCTCTATACTGCAAAGTCTGACATTATTTGGGCAAAGCAGATCTCTACAGAAAAATCTATTTTTTTTTACATTTTATGTACAATAAACCTAAATTTAGAATAAACAAAACAAAGACCAAATAAACAATCTGAAAACTCTGAGCATGAAGAAAAAAAATCCAATTTTAAAACAGATGTTCTCCAAATATACAAAAGCATTGGAGAAATGCTTTGAAAATGTTCAGTCTCCTTAGTCATCAGAGCAATACACATTAAAACTACTTTAAGATTTTACTTTACACCAGGCTGAAAAGTCAAGATCATTAACACAAATGAAAGCCCATGATGGTGAAGATGAGGAGAAAGGGAAACACCTATTCATTGTTGGTGGGAGCGAAAATTAGAATAGCTTTTGTCGAAATTCAGGGAGATTCCTTGAACACATAAAATCCATTTAACATGAGCTTCAGCTATATTATTTTTGGAAATATACTCAAAATATATTGCCAGTCTATTCAGAATAGTTAGGGATTAAAAATAGCTAGAAGCCCATCAACTGATAGATGGATAATAAAAATGTGGCAAATATATACACTGGAATATTAATCAACTATTAAGAAAAATAAAATTATGAGTTTTGCAGATAAATGGAGGAAACTATAAGCACTCATCCTGCTTGGAGTAACTCAGAAGCCAAAGAACAAACATTGTCTGTTTTCTCTTACATGCAAATGCTAGCTTTTATTATTTAGGTATATGTTTTAATTAGAATAAACGGAAATTACGAAGCTAGTGAGGGACTAGGAGGAGGTGGATTGTCCAAGAAAGGGGAAACAGCATGTAGCTTCATAAAGAGATAATGATAAAATTAGAATAAGGAAATTATGGGGAGAAGAATGGAAAAGGCAGAAAGGCAGAGTAAAGGAGGGAATATGAGGAAGGAGAAATCATGCTAAGGCATGTTTGAAAATCCTCATGGCATTAGCTTTTGAAAATAATTCATTGTGCTTCCTATGTATTCTTGGATATTAGACAATTTATTGGATTATTTTCCAATATACCAAAACATTAAAAAATAAATAAACAACTGACTCTCCCTTCCCCCTAAAATGATCAAGTACTCGTAGTTCCTCCATAGTAGGTGGGTCTCATGAAACCCTTCTTGATCTATGCTAATGTGTTGACCTACTTGATCTAATGAAAACAGCCTGCTATGAGGTCATCCCTGCAGCCCTGTCATAGCAAGAAAACACTGCTTCTCTCCAGCACTCCCAATCCCTGGCTCTTTCTGCCCCTTCTTGTGCTCTGCTCCCTAATTTAAGAGAGAGGACAATACAGATGACTCATTTGTCTATGACACTAAGCCACAAAATGGTAAGTACAAAATGTTTGAGAAAAGGACAACTTTTTTTCCCATATTAACTGGAATAGTGGGTTTTCTTTTTTCATAAAGTAATACTATAACATTTAAAAATACATTTTATACCCACAAGTTAACTTTTTTCTAAGCCTTAAAAAGTAATCTTTTCTCAACAGAGAGAACTGTCATTACAATACCACCTTCTAAAATGGATGTTACAGTCGGTGAAAGTATTGTTTTACCCTGCCAAGTGTCTCATGACCCCACCATGGAAGTTGTATTTGTTTGGTATTTTAATGGAGAAGTCATAGACTTAAAGAATGGAGTGGCTCATTTTGAAAGAATTGGTGGAGTAAGTATCTGAAATTGTTAAGCTCTTAATAAAACAAAGCATGTTTTACATGAATCTACGCAGTTCATAATCATTTTCTCAGTCTTTATTTACAGACATAATCACTATCTGTGCATAAAGCTGCATCTGTTTTTGCTTTGCTTTATTATGTGTATTTCACAGAAATACTTGTTTTCTAGATGCAATTAGAGTAAAGGGGATAATAAAAGGGATCAATTATAGAAAACTATAATAATCTTAGTATATCTTCTAATTTCAAATCTGTCTTATGTTTAATATCTGCCCAGCTGTAAAGAAAATGAACCCGCTGTGTGTGATTATGTTTTCATCCAGTTCCCTCTTTCTGTCTTCAGGAATCTGTTGGGGATTTGATGATAAGGAATATTCAATTAGGCCATTCAGGAAAATATCTATGCACTGTACAAACAACACTAGAACGCTTGTCTGCTGTGGCTGATATCATTGTGAGAGGTGAGAAGAAATGATGAAAGAGTGGTTCTATTTTTCATTCAGGATCAGAAATGTCCGTACATGGATGGTAGCAGTTTGCAAAATTAGATAAGAACAAGAGGGTGAGAGAAAACCAGAAGTAATTTCCTGTTTTGTAAATTCTAAGAGTCCATATTATGGGTTCTGTGGTTATGGCCAATAAATGACTATGCATAGCACAAAGTACCAATACATAAAATTTAGACTGGCTTTCTATTTGTAATAAAACTTTAGTGTCAGAGCAAAATAAAATGTTTTGGGCTTTATATTTCTCCATATTAGTTATATTTACTTAAGCTATATTTGAGAGAATGAATATTAATTTTTGAAATCAGCTCATTATTATGTTATTTAATAAATAACTGGTTAGTATTCTCTACTCTCTAGAGATGGCATTTCTAAGCTATTTTGCTTTCTGGATATATTAGATTTTTTAGTATTTAATCTAAAACCACTAGTTAGTATTCAGTGATTTATTGTCTATATATGGCAGTTAAACTAAGCTATTCTTATCTTTGAATGATGTGTAAACATTTTCAACACAGCCATCTTCAATGATAATTTTCAGGTCCCCCTGGTCCTCCAGAAGATGTAAAGGTCGAACATATCTCAAGTACCACCTCACAGCTGAGCTGGAGACCTGGTCCTGATAATAACAGCCCCATTCAAATATTTACTATTCAGACTCGGACACCCTTTTCTGTGGGCTGGCAAGCTGTTGCTACAGGTAAGTGACATACATATTTGTGATGATTGTCTAATAATAAGACTCATAGTAAGAATATTTTAATTTGATAATCCAATAAACGTATTGCATAACAATTTTAATAATATATTACCTACATTTCCAAAGTGGAGATATTTCATATTAAGAACTTTATGATACACTTGATAGCTTTAAAGACAAAGAAAAATAAAAAAGAATAGAGAAAAATATAACCTCAGCTGAAATCACTGAAATAGAAATAACAAAATAATATGATATAAAGTATCAATAATATAAAGAGTTGGTTCTTTGAAAAATCAACAGTTAATCAAAATAACCAAAAGAAAGCACAACAGAATACAAAGTTTGCAAGATGAGAATGAAAATGACATTTCAAAAAGAAATAAGGAAATTCAGAGAATCATAAGCATATTCTTTTAAAATCTGTTTTCTATCAAATTGAAAAGCTGAAAAGAAATGAATTAATATTTTGTTATATAGGCCATACCAAAGTTAAATTAAAATGAAATGAACAAGTTAAACAGACCCAAAACCCATAGCTGAATAGAAGCAGTAATTAAAAATATCCCAACAAAAGCAACATGTATGACCAGACATATTCAGTGCAGATTGCTATGAGACCTTCAAATAAAAACAAATGCCAATGTTCCACAAGTTTTTCTGGAATATGCGAGAATATTTCTAAATCTTTTTAATGAAGTCCTTATTACCCCATGCCCAAAGTAAACAATGACTCAAAAAAAAAAAAAAGAAAATCATAACTCAACATTCCCTTTAGACATAGTTGCAAAAAAAACCTCAATAATCTGTTTGCAAGCAAAATTTAAAAACAGAAAAAAATAGCCATATGATAACATTTGCTTCATTGAAGAGATGCAGGGATGGTAGAATATGTAAATCAATAAATATAACCTATCATCACATAAACAGTCTAAAAGACAGAAATTACATTATCATTTTATTAGATGTGAAGAAGACATTTGAAAAACCCAACATCCCTTCATATTAGAAATCTTAGAGAAAATAGGGATATGAAGACAAAGAATAGGACATATCTCTACAAATAAAGCCAATAGCCAGTATCATTCTAAAAGGAGGGTAATTCCACAAAGCATTTGTATTAAGACCCACCTGGATATGCCAGACTATTGGCATTTGAAATTAATTTTTGATATTTATATTTATGCCTGTTAGTGATAAGAAAACTGGGAGGGGTACAAATAGGATAAAAAGTTTAAAACTGTTTATTTGCAAATATAATATTATTCATAAAATTTACTAATGACTCAGCAGGACATTCCTGTAGCTGATAAATGCTTTCAGCAAAGTAGCAAATTACAAAATTAACACATAAAAATCAGTAGCCACAGTGTGTTTAATTATGCCCCAGTAGATAAATAAACAGTTTGAATTTTGTTTTTTGTAGATGGGGAGATCATAAGAGTAGGTATGAAACTGAAAAGACTGATAACTGGGTTTGATGAGGTACATAATATAAAATCACCAAATAATAAAATAAAATACAATAAAATGTTAGTAGCTTTAAAAAATAAATCAGTAGCCTGTCTTATATTCAAATGACAAATAGATCTAGAAAGAAATGAGGGAAACATTACCTGACACAATAGCCTCAAAAATTAAAAGATTTTATAATAACTTTAAGAAAGTGAAACATTTGTATAGTAAAAACTATAATACTTTGAAGAAAGAAGTTGAAGAAATCTTAAGAGCATGAAAATATTGTCCCAACATGCTTACAGATCAGTAAGATTAACATCATGAAAATGCCCAGTCTTCCAAAAGCAATGACATTCTCAATCCAATTCCTATCAAAGTCTGCACATAATCCTTCACAGAAATTTAAAAAAAAATAATTTTTTGCTTTATATGAAAAAAATGCGAAAAAATATGTATGCTCTTTTTGTTTTTGACTAGTGCCCATTCATGACCTTAGCTGCTCACTTCTAATTTTTGTTTGTTTGCATTAGTCCCTGAAATTCTCAATGGACAGACATATAATGCAACAGTAGTTGGTTTGAGTCCTTGGGTGGAATATGAATTTCGTGTTGTTGCTGGGAACAATATTGGGATTGGAGAGCCAAGCAAACCGTCAGAGTTGCTGAGAACCAAAGCATCAGGTAAGAAAGAAACCAATGTTTACTGCAGACATGGAAGATCCTTTCTGACACAGTTATTAATGAAGAGGCTGTGTTGGTTTATTAGAACTGTAAGAACAACATTAGTGTTGATGAGTTAGTGTTTCTAGTTTTTACATATATGTAGAGACCAAGGTCAGATGTATCTCTTTCATCTATTTTCCCGTAATCTGAACTTGAATTTGAGTTGGATAATTTAAGCAGATATATAAAAATAGGAATTTTTAGAAGCAGTGTTTTAAATACATTTCCTACTCAAATTTAATAAGAAATCTGTAATTAATAGATGGCTTAGAGTTTCTTTATTAGATAGTAGTAAAGAATTAATACATTTCCCCAATATTTATTTTCAAACTCTGATATAGTTATACCTTCACTGAGAAAATATACTATAAATTCTTCTCCCTGAAAATACGGCAATTCTTAATCTCTCTGAACAAATAAGTTAATTGGGCATCAGTTGGTTTACTAAACAGAGGAACTCAAGTGAAACCTTGTTCCAGATAATATCTTTTGAAGTTCTTTATAAGAAAGCCTTATCTCATTTCAGCTTTTACTTCCTGGGTAACATACTTATTCCTTTGTCATGTAAAACTCATACAATTTCCATTCTTTCTCAAACAAATAAAAACATTAGTTGTTATTTCCACAGGATGTATAAAATTATCAAATTTCAGATACCAATATCCTCCATTTAAAGGAAAGTGATTTTATTTATTTTGTTTATTTTTGTAGTGCTAGGAATTGAACTCAGAAGCTTTCCCATACCATTCAAATGCTTTAATAGGCAAGGCAAATCCAATTCCTGATTCCATACATTGCTCTAGAATTGATTACAGAAATATATATATATATTCAATACATATATTGAAAATATTGACATTGTATTAGCTGATGTTGGAGTCTGCAGGAAAATGAGAAGTTGCTTTATTTTATGGAGGATGAACTGAAGAACAGGACCTAAGCTTTTTTTATTTTTTGACATTCTATATTCACACACTTAACCATAAATCTCCACATCACAAAATGTCCAAGTAATACTTTTCTCTTCATCAAGACAAACAGTAGCTTCAGCTTACATTAGATCCAATGATTAACGTGGATCCCCTGACTCTAGATATTAGCTTTAGTTTCCAGTGTTTTTCCTGCCACTGTCTGTTGTTGCTTTGCCAAGGTTGATCCCAGTTGTAAAGTTAATGCGGTAACATTTGTATAGCTACTGCTGCTGGCCATTATCACTACCCTGAACAAAAGGCTGGGGGATTTTCATACTGATATTCTACAAAGGTCATACTGTGTCATACCAAAGTACTAGTCCACCAAAACATTCTTATATTCAATAAATAACTTTTCTTTTCCCAACTATGTTTTGAATATTAATGATAGTTCATGTTCAATTAAATAAAGAAAGGAAAGGATGAAAACATGACTCAAAAGTTAAAAGCACTTTGCTTCCTGTTTTCCAAAGAACCTGGATTGTGTTCATTGCACTCAGATTGAGTGGCTCAAAACTTCCTATACTTCTAGCTCTATCACCCTCCTTTGATTTCTACAGGTACCTGCAAATGCATGGCACATATTTGCACAAATACATACATACATACATTTTTTAAAAAATACTTCTTACATTAGAAACTAGAAAAGCACCCTGTAGTTTAATTTAAAAATTTTACAAAAAGTATTGAATATATTTGCAACTGTCAAGTACCATATAACCAGTAACTCTGTAGACAATACCCTGACCATGCTGCTTTTAACAAAATGAATGACAATACTTTGACAGAATGACTTATATTTATCTGAACTTTATGAAAATCATAAGCAAACAAAATAAAGGATAAATTGAACCTTAAAATTTATGGTGGAAAATATTAACTAAAGAAAGAACATCAGATTATCATACCACTATTTTATTGCTCAAGCTAATACATTTGCGTATAAGAATGAAGTGAACAACCTGGGTTTATTTAGATAGTCACAATCATAATAGTCTGAAAGAAGACTGACATGAGTAGTTGAGCTTCACACACACACACACACACACACACACACACACACACACACTTTAATAATTGACTGAAATTCTCAACCATATCCAAGATGTTAATCCCAACTTCTGAATCTTGAACAAAAATAGTGTCATGTAAATAACTTTACACAGTTCAGTACTTGGAAAGCATACACAGCACCTTTACCCATTATTACAGATTCACTTTGATTCTGATATTCTGTTAATAGAAGGAATATTTTTAATCCTTCTAAATATGTGAAATCTGTTTTCTGACTGCCCACCTGTAGTATGAAATTTTGGACCTGTCTGGCTCTATGTCGGGACCTGCAGAACTGCAGTCCCCCACAAAAACACAGAGGCTTATACTAAATACATGCTGTTCAGCCTATGCTCAGGCTTATTGCTAACTAGTTCTCACATCCTAACTCAATCCATTTCTATTAATCTGTCTTGTCAAGTGACTCATGGCTTACCTGTACTCCATTATAATGCTTCTTGAGCAGCTGGATTACATATCCTTGACTCTGCTTTCCTTGCTCTGTATCTAAGCTTGGATTTCCCACATGCTTCCAAGATGCCTTGCCAAACATCTAAACAATTCCTTTTGCATCCATTGATAATTCATAGAATAGAGAAAGACATCCCACGTCAACCACTCCCTTTGAGATATACACTAGCACTTTTTATGTTTATATTTTATTTTGAGCCATGATTACCACTGCAGTCCTCAGAGATGTAGAGTAAAATAACATATTATTCTTATTACATCACTATTATGATCAGAGTTTTTGTCTTAGATCCAAAGAGCAAGCAGAAGTCAAAGCCCCTTTGTGACATTTTTTTTTATAGGAAAAAATTGATTTTACAAGTGAAAAGTTAAAAATCATTCTCATTCTCTCCAGAGTAATTTGAGTACAAGGATTTAATTCTAAATGTTAAAATATCCTGATGGTTAAAAAAGAAAAACATCCAGTTTGTTTATTGACAAAAAATAATTAATTAATGTACTGCCTGAGTAACTTGTTTACAGCACAACTGTATAATTAGGCACTAAATCAGCAGTGTCACCGTTACCATCTGAATGCAACATCATTTTGCCAATTAGTAGATGATGCATAATAATGTCAAACACACGATGTTACTTGATTTTTAATTAATTTTGGAGCCAAGGTGCCCATGTATCAAACAAAACTGTGTCCTCTCTCTTAGAAATTTGGATATGTGTAAACATCATTTATGTTCATTAAAAATTCGACACTCTCTCAGTCTGCCAGAGTGAGAGCTTTGAAAGGTGAAACCCTCCCAAATAGAACTCTTCTTGATGAAGTTATTTCTTTCATCTTAACCATCCACATTTTTCTCGGTTGTCTGTAGTCCCCATTGTGGCACCAGTAAATATCAATGGAGGCGGTGGAAGCAGATCGGAACTCGTCATTACGTGGGAGGTAATTTTCTGTCCAACTAAGTTATTTTTGAAGGAGAAACATTTTACTAGTCAGGGAGAATACTGAAAACAACAAAGCTTTATTTGATTGCTGCAGGGGATATATAAAAATTCAGGGCAAAAATGTACATCACCCTAACAATATTTAGGGATGATATTATGACATTCTTATGTCTACTATAGTAAGAGAATGTAATTAATTCAGCACAAATATATATATGTACATATAAATAAAGCAATATCAGTATCTACTGAGTAGTGGCTAGTACTATTGTGATTATAACTAGGTAGATTGCATGCTATTTAATTGATTAGCTGTGAAATTTTTTTTGTTTTAGATATTTTAGACATAGTAGAGTTTAGGCAAAATTATTATTTTAAAAATTCTCTTTTTAGCATCAACTGTTCTTTCCCAGAATTTAGATGAAATCTTAGGAACATTAAACAGTTTTCTTCATCATTTTATTTTGGATGAACATATAGATTTATTTTTCTTTTACTGATTATAAAGTTTATTATCGTTGAGTATCATAAACTTGAAAGCAGGTGTCCAAACTTTTGACATTACAACATGGTGTTGCTACTTTTTTAAGTTTTTATTCTAGAATGCTTCAATGAACATATCAAGAAGAAAAGTATTTAAAAAGTCTCTCCCAACATTTTAAGTAAACGTTCTATTTTGATTTGAGCACCACTGATACATTCATGCAGTCGTTCACACCTGTACCCAGCCAAATGCAGCCTGCAGAATAAAGAGGGGCCCAACTACTTTAGTTTCAACTTGTCTATATTTCCTCACTTGTAGATCCATGCTTCCTTAGCTGTGAATTCTGTAACATGTAGGAGATTTTGAAAAGACAGTGCTAACTTGATAATAACCAAGATAATGGGTGTCTCAGGTATGGGAAAGCCAAATAAAGACCAGAATGCTGCCAAACAGCCTATGATACACAATACACAAATCTACAACAATTATCTGATTAAAAATGTTACCAATGACATTGTTGAGAAATTCTGTGCTAGATAAAGAGAAGGAGAGAAGATAATGAACAAAGATTGTGAGACAATGTGAATCATTAATCCTGACTATTTAGTGGAAAACTAGGGAGTAATTATTGGTTCTTCTAGTTTATAATGACAGTGAGAAACCTATTTCAGCTGCCCTGGCCTTCTGAATAAGGCTAGAACATAGACTACAGAGCTGTTAGCTAAGGAAACAGATATAAAATGTGGTTTATGTGGGCACTAGAGCATTCAAACATAGGATCTTACTCCATCCTCCTCTATATTGTCCAAACTCATGAGGAGCAGAGTTTTCCTGCATTTGCTTTGTGCAGTCAGTCAAACATTAGTATTCACGGTCATTTAAATTCAAAGTTTTAAATGAGTTTAGCTAGAAAATTACTTTTGATGGTAAATGTGCCAATTAAATTTCTACATTCATAAAAGACTGTTTAAGAATCTTTCTTTACATAGACATGAGTTTTTCTGATTTTCTACCTTAGGTTTTTTTCATCTCCAAGATCAGAAATTGTTTGGTTCTTATGTTATTGTTTTTAGGTACTCTATATGTGTTTTGGGGGTGATACTAATCTATTTTGAATTTTTATAAATTTAAGATTGCTACATTGCAAAATTTGACATCATATCTATGATATCAGAAGTAACTCAGATACAAGCAAATACTAACTGAATATTGTTGTATATTATTATTTTATGATCTCCAATAGTTAAAATGTGAATTGGTATGTCATATTTAATATGCCTATAAACAAGGCTATAGGGAAAATCATTACGGCAATAAAGGCCTATGACTGATGTTAGCACATGTCTTAAATGGTGAAGATATTGACCATTTTGAATAATTTTGTCTCCTTTATAAAGTTTCACTTTATTATTACAGTCCCAAAGTATCCATATAAACAAAACTAAAGATGTGTGGCCATGCTACCTGAATCTTTATTTTCTTTAATTTGAGAATTTTATAAATACTTACATTGTTTCCACTGCTACTTCTTTTCCTTCCAGCTTGTCCTATGTCACACTCACCCTCTCAAATGACATTGTCACTTATTTTATTATTGGGGTGTGTGTGTGTGTGTGTGTGTGTGTGTGTGTGTGAGAGAGAGAGAGAGAGAGAGAGAGAGAGAGAGAGAGAGAGAGAGAGAGAGAGAGAATATATTCCATTAGTGGCGCTCATGTGAATGTATTTAGGTAAGATCACTTGGGACTGTGTGGGGGATCATCACTGGAGTAAAAGGACCCCCTTAGCATCCATTAGTTGTCTGTAGCTCTTCATCCATTGGTAGAACTTCTCCCATTCCTGTTGACAGGATAGTTGATATTATTATTGTATAGGTCTTATTTAGGTAAACAGAGTTTTGAGTTTCTGTGGGGGCAGTTTCCCTCTCCTATATGGAAGACACTATTGCACAGCAGACGTTCTGTTCCTCTGGCTCTTACAATTTTTCCCATCTTTCAAAATGAGATAGAGAGATACAGGAATAGACTGTAGATTTATCAATTATAGTTGAGTACCTGATGTTGCCTTTCTAATTTGGCCAGTTTTGAGTTTCTGAAATGGGCTCTGTCTGCCACAAAAGAGGCTTCTTTGATGAGAGGTTGAAACTACCTTTATCTATGGTTATAATGATAGGTGTTTGGGATATAGTTAAAAATTATCTTGGCAGTAATAGGTTCTCCATTCAGACCAGGACCGCTCTAGCCAAGGGTATGGCTATAGGTTTATAGTACCAGCTTTGAATTTATATCAATTTAATGGAACTTAAATCAAATTAAACACTTCCTGGTTATTCCCAATATATAAGTGTAACTATTACACCCTTGGGAACATCTTACTATGCTGGAAATAGTTATTATTTAAAGATATTGCAATTGCATAGGACTATTGATTGCTTTTCTTTCTTCATTGCTTGCACAATACATTGTCATACTATCTCCTCAAGTAGAAGAACCAGTTCTGAAGGAGAAAAGTTTCAGGACCTTTCTAGATTGACTCTTTCTAGTCCTTTGTCTAAAGTATATGCTATCAAAATCAGACTATAAGCAAATTGTATCTAGGCCTATATTTGATTGGATTTGATTTCTACTAAATGTGGCTGAGAATTATTAGACCTTACCTATTTTAATAGATTTTACATAAAATATAATTTTTGAGCATTTCCTCAGGAAGATAGAATTTTTTTTCTTGGTATCTTAAACTGCTATGTAGTTCTCTTCTGTAGCATATGGCTCTCAGTCCATATGAGAAAAGTGAATGGAAGAACCTAAATGAGCTATTTTTGCATTATGTTAAACTGAGCCTATTGGGCTCAGTCTTTTCTTGGATGAACAACATGATAAAGAGGGATTAAGATTTACAAGGAAGCAGATGTCATCTTCTCTTTATAGAACTAAATACTGCAATTACAGCAGAGAATGAAATTTCAGAATAAATTTAATCCAAGTTGCTGAATTCTTCTAAACCTTTTCCAAATATTTCCTAAGTAGTTAGGTCTGGTCTCCCTTCATGCAATAGAAAAAGTCTTACTTTTGCCCTGTCTCACCAGCTGTGGTTTTCCACATCTTTTCACTCTTTCTGTTTGTTACACTGTTTCATAAGGCGTAAAATAGAGACTAGCTTGGGTTTTCTTGGTTAATGGGAGTTTGTTTTAAAGCTAAATGGAATTAAAGAGGATTTGAAAAAGTGTCTGCATCTGAGTAGGCAACAAATGGAGTAAGTGGAACCTTGCCCATCACTGTCGACCACAAGAGTTCTTGTCCATTGTCAGGTGTTTTTGTAGTCAAGGCCAAACTTGCCCAGACTCTTGCATGCAGCTCTTTCCATTACCTTTCCTTGAAGTTTTGTACTTGGCTGACTGCAAAGTTCTATTTGCTCCCTACTTGCTTTAGATCTTTTAAAGATCTTTGTTGGATTCATTTATTTTCTTCAGGTGTGTGTGTGTGTGTGTGTGCTTATGTTCTTACGTTTATATGGAGGCCAGAAGACAGCCTTCAGGTGCCTGTTCTCTCCTTGCCCTTGGATCATATGAATCCAGAGATAGATCTCAGGTCATCAAAATGATCTACAAGCACCTTTACCTGCTCAGCAAACTCCTCTCTTGCCTGAGAGTATGAGAGCATAAAAACAAAACAAACAAACAAAAAAACCCTCTGGTCTCTACTTCCCCAATGTTCTTTCTTTCTCATCATTTTTATTGTCTATTTTGATTTTACTTCATTGCCCTCCAGACCCCAGGTTTCATACTGAAACCTTGTAAGAGGAATCAATTTTGTTTATTAGTTGCTAAAGATCATAAAGTGTCCACAGCTGAACTCATCACAAATACTAGGGTCCATGGTACATCATGCCTTTTGCTCCACTAATAATGTACTAGGTCAGTTACACATAAAAAAAAATGTAACAGAATTATTTTTTCCTGTAGAAAAGCAGAAAATTCTATTGATTCATAAATAAAGTGTAGCTATAGTCATTAGGGATGTTTGTTGATATTAAAGCAGAATTTCATTTCTTTTCCTTCTGAGTTCATATAATTATAATTTTTATATACAGAGTTCTAAAAGAACATATATCTAACTTTGTTTAGTGAAAATAAACTAACTGCTGTGTGAAATTCGATTTTTGGAAATTTTAAATATGTATTTTTTTGTAATTTCAAATGCACACTGATGCTATTTGTGAAGAACATGCTTTAAAATACTGAGAGTTTCTTTATGCTTTTGAATGAAATACTCTATTTTTTATCTGTTTGGTACTAAAAGGTGAGTATATCACACTCACCTTAGAACATCTAAATAGTTAAAATTAAAGTAAATTTAGCATGAAATAAATAGTTAACAAGTTAATTTTGTGCTGAGCTTAAAATTTTATGTAAGACTATGTTGTAGCATGTACCATTAAAGCGTGAAGTCTTCTGGTATATTTTGTCATTAAAATTTATATATTATTGATGAAAGAAATATACATTTGTAATACCTGCTTTATGTTTCTTTTTGAAAACTAGAGCCCCTTGCATCAATTTTTTTTTCTAAATGGCACTCTAGTTCTTCGTTAAATATTATAGTTATCTATAATTGCCTCTATAGAAGAAACATCAAGTAATCAGCAAATACAGTAATTCAAAAGATTTGTTTATGATGACTGAGTGGTTATTTGCATTCTGACCAAGTCCATTCCAGAAGAACTACAAAATGGAGAGGGATTTGGATATATCATCATGTTTCGGCCAGTGGGCTCAACAACGTGGATGAAAGAAAGGGTAGCCCTTGTTGAGTCATCAAGGTTCATTTACAGAAATGAAAGCATCATGCCCCTGTCTCCTTTTGAAGTCAAAGTAGGAGTGTACAACAATGAAGGTGAAGGATCCCTCAGCACCGTATCCATTGTCTACTCTGGGGAGGATGGTAAGTTGCCTTTAGTGCTGGGATGTTTAACTATGTACGGTTCTCTCTCTCTCTCTCTCTCTCTCTCTCTCTCTCTCTCTCTCTCTCTCTCTCTCTCTCTCTGATTTTCTTTTCCTTTGAAGCTCTCTCTGTTAAAGATGATGATGTCTTTTTTTTTTAATGGTAGAACCTCAGCTGGCCCCAAGAGGAACTTCTGTCCAGAGTTTTTCAGCTTCTGAAATGGAAGTTTCCTGGAATGCCATTGCTTGGAATAGAAATACTGGAAGGGTGCTGGGCTATGAGGTAATGCACATTGACTTTACTCTGCATATGTATGTGGTCTCTCACTACACAATAGCTTTTCTACAGGACTTCCTTAAGATGCCCTATTTTCTTTCATGTAGCAGTATATCTGTTGTTACTTTGCTTTATACTGCTGTTCCCAAACAACTAAGGGAATCTATGTTAAAAGAAGAATTTGGAGAACAGAGAGTGACCGGGAGGGGCAAGAGGGGGACGGAGTTTGAACAAGGGGATACATGGATAAAAATATGACTTTATTCATAATAAAAGAAAAAAGGATCTGGGAAATGAGGGTGAGGATATGTTGGAGAGATGGATCCATGCTCTTTTCTGGCCTCTACATGAAAAGGTGCATGTGGTCATACACAGATAGACATATATTCACATAGTTGCATACATTGACAAAAAAATAAATTATATTTTATGAATAAAAGCATGAATGATTTATTTTGGCTCACAGTTACAGAACTTCAATATATAATTTGCTTTTTATTTGAGAGTCACAGCAAGGACATTCTGGCTGTGAAAATACTTAAGAGGGGAAAATGCTTGTCATAACATCCAGAAAACAGTGATACAGGACAGGTCCATGTTACATTATCTCTTTCTAGGGTGTGATCTCAATAATCTAACCCTTCTTAGATGGCACCACCTCTTCAAGATTACTCTACCACCCCATGATTTCTTTGGCCTGTGATAAACCACTCTTTCAATACAGGAGCCTTTGGAATAACATTGATGTTCTAAGCTGCAACATTTAACTCAAGACAGAGATGAGGAGATGGAAATGTTTCCAGATTTTCTTAAGCAACAAATCTGCCATTATAAAATATCTATAATAATAGGTATATAGTTCCAAAACATATCCCAGTTGCAAACAACAACCACTAAACAGCTTGGGATCTGACACACCTTGGACTGGCACCTTGAATCCCACTCTCTCCAGAGGAACACCTGACCCAGTCTCGATGGTGGGGTGAGGAAAGTGGATCTGCCAGGAGTGGATGCTGAACTAAGACACATTGGTACCTTAGGACCTCCTGCCCTTTCTGGAGAGGAGATAAAGTGATGGGGAGAAGAGAGAATGACTGGAAGGGTCAAGAGAGGGAAGGAAGTTTGAACAAGGGGATACATGCATAAAAATGACTTTATTCATAATAAAAAAGGTATGTAGTTGCAATTAAGTAAAATGAGTAGCCTACAACATTGCAGGTATATATCCAAAGGAATGGATGACAATCTCTTAAGAGGATAGAGCACATATAAAGTGTTCTCAACACAATAACTTTTTTCAAATGATTACCAAACCAAATTATTTAATTATTCAAATATTTTCATGGTATACTTAGAGAAGGATAGTTGTAGGTCTTATGTTTATTTATAAAATAAGGTCTTATCCATATATTCCCTTGCACCCCCTCCCTTCCTTTCTCCCAATCCCTCCCTGGCAGTCTTCAGCCTCCCCTTCCCCATCCCCTTCCTCTAAAAGGGCAAGAAGTCAAGGTGGGTCAGCTCTGCATGTTGCATCCACTCCAGGCAAGTCTGACTTCCTTATCCTGGGTTAGGTGTTCCTCTAAAGGGAATGGACTCCCAGGTGCCAGCCCATGAACAGAAGCACAGTCTAATGCCACCCCATGAGGCTCCACAAAATGCCTGTGTCAACCGACAGAAAGTTGCCTACCATTGGAGTGCCTTGCTCCTTTTCACAATGGCTCCCCAGTGGCTGTTCTTGATTCAGTCAACTCCCCAAGATCCAGCCAGCCATCACTGTGGGAATTTTCCTCATAATCCCTATCATCTTGCTTATACAGACTCTTCTTCCCTGCTCTCAGCTTGATCATGAGCTTAATCCAATGCTAAGCCACATATTTTTGCCTCCACTTCTATTCATTTTTGGATGTACGTTCTGTGATTATACTTAGGGTGGTTATTCATTTGATTATAGGGGAAGTCCTGTCTAGGTACCACCTTCACAATTGGTTAGAGACCTACCCAGGGATATTCAGTGAGTTCTTGGAGTTTTCCCTAGCACCCAATCTCTTTCCAAACTCACATTGTTGGCTTTCTCTATTAAGATCTCCGTCTCTTTTTTTTTTCTCCCTTTTTTTTTCCGCTCCTCTCACTCAATCATCTCCTCTCATGATTTGTTCTAGTGTCTTCTTGTCTGCAACCCCTTATGCTCCCAATTACCTCAGGAGATCTTCTCTGTTTTGTCTTTCTAGGAGGAATCCCTGGTTGTCTCTCTTAAGTTGCTTCTGATAACAACCTGTTCAGGAATTGTGGTTTGCAGCTTGGGTATTCTTTACATTTTGTCTAAAGTCTACTTATGAGTGAATACATCCCATACCTGTCTTTCTGGGATTGTGATATTTTTCAAATCTACCCATGTGCCTGCAAATTTTAAGATGTCATTCTTTTTTATTGCTGACTAGTACTCCATTCTGTAGATGTACCACAGTTTGTTAATCTATTACTCAGTTGAGAGGCACGTAGGTTGTTTCCACGTTCTTGCTATTATGAATAATGATACTATGAACATGGTTGAACTAATGCTTTTGGGGTACAAATGTGCATCTTTAGGTTATATGCCCAAGAGAGGTATTGCTGGGTCCTCCATACTTCATTCCAGAGAGGCTATACAAGTTTACACTCCCACCAACAATGGAAGAGTGTTCCCTTTGCATCCTCTCCAGCATAGGCTGTTATCTGTGTTCTTGACCTTACCCATTCTGACAGGAATAAACGAGTATCTCAATGCTGCTTTGATTTGTATTTCTCTGATGGTTAAAGATATTGAGCAGTTGTTCAAGTGCCTTTCAGCCATTTGTAATCCTTCTTTAGAGAATTCCTTTTAATAGCTCTGAAGCACATTTTTTAATTGAGTTATTTAAGTTTTGGGGCTCAAGTTTCTTGATTTCTCTATATATTTTAGAGATCAGTTCTATGTCAGTTATAGAGTTGGTGAAGATCTTTTATCATTTTGTAGGCTGTCGGTTTGTCTTATTGCTTGTGTCCATGACCTTACAAAAGCTTCTCAGTTTCAAGAGGTCCCACTTATTAATTGTTGTTCTTGGTATCTGTGCTACTGGTGTTATAGTTAGGAAGTGGTCACCTATGCTAATGAATTAGAGGGTATTTTCCCAATTTCTTCCCTATCAAGTACAGTATAGCTGGGTTTATGTTGAAGTCTTTGATCCACTTGGATTAGAATTTTGTTCAGGGTGATAGGCTTGGATCTATTTGCATTTTTCTACATATTACCATCCAGTTATTGCAAAACCATTTGCTGTGGATACTATCTTTTTTTCCATTGAATATTTTTGGCCTCTTGGACAAAATAAAGTGTTTAGAAGTGTGTGGGTTAATGTTAGGGTCTTCAATTCAATTCTATTGATCCACAAGTCTATATTTATGCCAGTACAGGACTGGTTTTACTACTTTAACTCTACAGTATAGCTTAAAGTAAGGGATGGTGATTCCTCCCAAAGGTCTTTTATTGAACAGGATTGTTTTGGCAATCTTGGATTTTCTGTTATTTCATATGAGTATTATTCTTTCAGGGTTTGTAAAAAAAATATGTTGGGATTTTGATGGGGATTAGATTGAATTTGTAGATTGCTTTTGGTAAAATTGTCATTTTTACTATGTTGATACTACCTATCCAGTACATAGGAGATCTTTCCATTTTCTAACATCCTCTTCACTTTCCTCAGGGACTTACAGTTTTTGTCGAACAGGTCTGCTACTTCTTTGGTTTGATTTACATTAAGATATAAATACTGCTTTCAGGTATTATAAATGATCTCTCCTTTATTTCTTTTTCAGCCCTTTTATCCTCGGGGTATAAAAGGGATATTGATTTTTTTGAGTTAATCTTGTACTCTGCTACATTGCTGAAGGTGTTTATCAGTAGTAGAAGTTCCCTGGTAAAATATTTGTGATCACTTATTTAAACAATCATATCAAATCAAATCAAAGACAGTTTGATTTATTCCTTTCCCTTAATCTCCTTTCTTCTCTTATTGCTTAAGCTAGAACTTCAAAAAAATATATTGAATAGACAAAGGGAGAGAGGACAGCCTTGTCTTGTTCCTGATTTTAGTGTAATTGCTTTGAGTTTTTCTCCATTTAATTTGTGTTGGCTGTTGGCTTACTGTATATTGCCTTTATTATATTTAGTTATTTTCCTTGTATTCCTGGTCTCTCAAGGACTTTTATCATGAAGGAATGTTGTACTTTGTCAAAGGCTTTTTCAGCATCTAATGAGTTGCTCATGTAGATTCCTTTTCTTTTAGTTTGTTTGTATGATTTTGACATTGACAGTTTTTCATATGTAGTACCATCCCTGAACTTCTGTGATGAAGCCTACTTTATCATGGTAGATAATTTTTTGATATGTTGTTGGATTCTGTTTGCCATAATTTTATTGATTGTTTTTGCATCAATGTTCATAAAGAAGATTGGTCTGTAATTCTCTTTCTGTGTTGCATCTTTTAATAACATGGGTTTGGCAATGTTCCTTCAGTTTCTAGTATATGAAACAGTTTGAGGAGTATTGGTATTAGGTCTTCTTTGAATGTCTCATAGTATTATACACTGAAAACATCTGGTCTTGGGATTTTTTTTTTTTTACTTGGGAGACTTTTAATAACAGATTCAATTTTTGGGGCGGATGTTCTAGATCTTTTTACATTTTTAATTTGATATTGATTTAATTTTGGTAAGTAGTATTTGTGTAGAAAACTGTACATTTCTTCTAGGTTTTCCATTTTACTGGACTAAAGATTTTTAAAGTAGGACCTGATAATTCGCTGGATTTCTTGGGTGTCTGCTCTTATGCCCCCCTTTTCATTTCCAATTTTGTTAATTTGGATACTATCACTCTGCTTTTTGGTTAGCTTGGATAAGGGTTTATCTGTCTTGTTGACTTTCTCAAAGAACCAACTCCTTTAGTCATTGATGTTTTTTGAATTGTTCTCTTTGTTTCTATTGTATTTATTTCAGCCCCAAGTTTAATTATTTTTTGCCATCTACTCCTTCTAGGTGAATTTGCTTCAAACTGTTCTAAATCCTTCAACTGTGGAGTTATATATCTTGTGAGAGTTTTCTAAATTTTTCATATAGGCATCTAGTGCTCCAAGTTTTTCTCTTAAGAAAGCTCTCAATATGTGGCAGAAGTTTGGGTATATTGTGGATTCATTTTCATTAAATTCTAGGAAATCTTTGCTTTTTTTCTTAATTTCTTCTTAACCCAGATTTGGTTCAACTTAGAGATGTTTAGTTTCCATGAGTGTGTGGGCTTTCTGTGATTGTTGTTGTTGTTGAACTCTAGCTTTAGACTATGGCAATCGGATATGATATAAGGAGTTATTCCCTTTTTTTGGTACCTATTTATATTTGCTTTATCACCAAGTATGTGGTCAATTTTAGAGAAAGTTCCATGAGATGGTAAAAAAATATGTATATTCCTTTTGTGTTTGGGTCAAAAGTTCCACATATATCTATTAAGTCCATATGGGTCAAAAGATCTATATAAAAAATCAAGAGAAATCTCACCCAAGAGACCTAACAACTAGCTGAAAGCCTTAGAACAATTAGAAGCAAACTCACCTAGAAGGAGTAGACAGCAGGAAATAATCAAACTTAGGGCTTAAATTGGTGCAATAGAAACAAAGAGAACAATACGAAAAATCAATGAATCAAAAGGTTGGTTCTTTTAGAAAGTCAACAAGATAGACAAACCCTTATCCAAATTAACCAAAAAATACACAGAGAGTATTCAAATTAACAGAATCAGAAATGAAAAGGGGGATATAACAACAGACATCCAGGAAATTCAGAGAATAATCAGATCATACTTTGAAAACCTATACTCTACTAAAATGGAAAAGCCAAAAGAAATGGACAGCTCTCTGGACAATACCAATCATCAAAACTAAATAAAAAACAGACTGAAGACCTAAACAGACCTATAACACTAAGGGAAATTAAAGCTATTATTAAAAGTCTCCCAAAAACAAAAACCCCAGGTCCAGATGGTTTTAATGCAGACATTCAAAGCAGAGCTAATACCAATACTCAGCAAACTGTTCAATATAGTAGAAACTGAAGGAATGGTACCTAACTCTTTCTATGAGGCCACAATCACCCTGATACCCAAGCCACTCAAAGATGCAACAAAGAAAGAGAATTATAGACCAATCGCCTTCATGAACATTGATGCAAAAATACTTAACAATATCCTGGCAAACCGATTACAACAACATATAAAAAAAAGTTGTCCATCATGATCAAGTAGATTTCAGACCAGAAATGCAGGGATGGTTAAACATACAAATAACTATAAATGTCATCCATCATATAAACCATTTGAAAGAAAAACAAAAACACATGATCATCTCCTTAGATACTTAAAAAGCCTTTGACAAAGTCCAACACTCCTTTATGTTAAAAGTCCTGGAGAAATCAGGAATACAGGGAAAATTCTTAAGTATAATAAAGGAGATTTACAAGAAGCCAATGGCCAACATCAACCTAATTGAACCCTAACCCTAACCCTAACCCTAACCCTAACCCTAACCCACTAAAAACAGGAACTAGACAAGGCTGTCCCCTCTTCCCTTATCTATTCAAAATAGTTCTCAAAGTTTTAACCAAAGCAATAAAACAATGAAAGGAGATTAACGAGATACAAATTGGAAAACATAAGTGAAACTATCTCTATTTGCAGGTAATATGATTGTATACCTAAATGACCCACAAAATTCTACCAGGGAACTTCTACAGCTGATAAACTCCTTCAGCAATGTAACAGGATATGAGATTAAGTAAAAAAAATCAGTAGATCTCCTATATACTAAAGACAAACAGGATAAAAAAGAAATAAGGGAAACCTCACCCTTTATAATAGCTGCAAATAGCATTAAATACCTTGGAGTAATTATACTGAAAGAAGTAACAGATCTGTTTGAAAAAAACTTTAAATCACTCAAAAAAAAATTGAAAAGGATATCAGAAAATGGAAAGATCTCCCATGCTCCTGGATAGGTAGGATCAACATAGTAAAAATGGCAATCTTACCAAAGCAATCTACAGATTCAATTCAATTTCCATCAAAATCCGAACACAATTTTTTACAGACATTGAAAGAACAATATTCAAATTCATTTGGAATAACTGGAAAGCCGGGATTGCTAAAACAATTTTGCTCAACAAAAAGAACCTCAGGAGGCCTCACCACCCCAACTTCAAGTTATACTATAGAGCTGCAGTATAAAAAACAGCCTGGTAGTGGCATATAAACAGATTTGTGGATCAATTGAATTGAATTAAAGACCCAGACATTAACCCAGACACCTATGAATACCTGATTTTCAACAAGTAGTTCAAAAATATTCAATGGAAAAAAAAGATAGTATCTTCAACAAATTGTGTTGTCATAACTGAATGGCAGTATGTAAAAAAATGTAAGTAGATCCAAGTCTATCACCCTGCACAAAATTCAAATCAAAGTGGATCAAAGACCTCAACATAAACCCAGGAACACTGAATGTGACAGAAAAGAAAGTGGGAAATACCTTCCAACGTATTGGCATAGGTGACCACTTCCTAAGTACAACACCAGTAGCACAGACTCAGAACTTAAAAGGGAATTCTCAGCAGAAGAATTAAAAATGGCTAAAAGACACTTTGAAAAATGCTCAACCTCTTTAGCCATCAGAGAAATGCAAATCAAAGCAACTTTGAGATACCTGTCAGAAAGGCTAAGGTCAAAAACACAGATGACAGCACATGCTGGAGAGGATACAGAGCAAAGGGAAAACTCCTCCATTATTTGTGGGAGTGTAAACTTGTTCAGCCACTCTGGAATGCAGTATTGAGGTGTCTCAGAAAACTGGGAATCATTTTCCCCAAGGATCCACTCTTGGGCATATACCCTAAAAATGCACATTTGCATCCCAAAAGCATTAGCTCAACTATGTTCATAGCAGCATTATTCATATAATAACAAGAACCTGAAAACAACCTACATGACACTCAACTGAGGAATGGATTAACAAACTGTGGTACATCTACACAATGGAGTACCACTTAGTAGTAAGAAAAAATTGATATCCTAACATTTGTCAGCAAAAGGATAGATTTGGAGACTATCCTCCTGAGTGAGTTCTCACAAAAGCAGAAGAACAAGCAGGAGTTGTACTCACTCATTAGTGGATTTTAAGCAAAAACATTCTTTTTTTTCATTGAAAGATGGTGCCAAACAGTAGTAGCTCAGACCTTTAATCCTAACTCTAAGTGCAATGGCTGGGCAGGGAAGATATTCTGCATAAGGCAGAAATTCATTCATTCTGTAGAAGTGACCAAATAGGCTGAGGACCCTTGAAAATAGCATTTACCATTTTTGGCCTTTGAAGTTGGCTGGGTGAGAATTTTCTCTATTTGATATTTCAGCTTTCCCTCCCCACCCCTAAAAAAAAAAAAGAAAGATGATGGGTTAATAAAGTGATTTAAAAGACACATATACACAAAACAAAACAAAACAAAACTCCTGGTTTGTAGAAGGAATGCTTAGCAGAAATTTGTGATGGGCATAGTGTAACTGTAGGCATTAGCTGTGACCTACTGTGCTTTCTTTATCTGTAGCTGAGCCTAACTTGGCTTGAGAAGCTTCAGATTTTATTTTGTATGTTTCATGTATTATAGAGAAAAGAGAAGTTTTATTACTGTATGTGTTTTTTTATCTATTCTGAATGTTTTGCATTTTATATAATATTTAATATTAATTTTCAAAAAACAATTTAAAAAAGATGTTAGATCCCTATTTTTCTGTTGAATTTCTGTCTGGTTTACCTCCTATGGGTGAAAGTGGGGTATTGAAGTCTCCCTCTATTAGTGTATGGGGTTTGATATGCGATTTAAGCTTTGGTAGTTGTTTTTTTTTTGTTTTTTTGTTTTTTTTACCTGTAGGGCCAAATTTGTGGATAGGTATTGTTTAAATCTGGTTTTGTTGTAAAATATCTTGTTTACTTCATCTATGGTGGTCAATAGTTTTGCTGCTTATAGTAGTCTGAGTTGGCAGCCATGCTCTTTTAGTATGTATATAACATCTGACAAGGACTTTTGCTTTTATTATTTCCAGTAAAAAATTGGGTGTTATTCTGATGGGACTGCCTTTATAGGTAATTTGGCCTTTTTCCTTTGCTGCTCTTAATATTTTTTCTTTGTTCTTTACATTAAGTGGTTGATTATTATGTGTCAAGCAGACTTTTTTGTGGTGTTCTGTGAGCTTCTTGTGTATTTATCAATATTTTCCTCTTTAGGTTTGGAAAGTTTTCTTCTATACTTTGTTGAATATAGTTCCTGTGTTTTTGAGCTGGTATTTTCCTTCTTTGATTCCAACTATTCTTAGGTTTGGCCTTTTCATGGTATCCAAAATTTCCTGGACATTTTGTATTATGATTTTTTTTTGGTTTTAGTGTTTTCTTTAACTGATGTATCTATTTCCACTATTGAATTTTCCATTCCACAGATTCTCTCTTCTATCTCTTAGATTATGTTGGTTATTCTTGAGTCTGTAGTTCCAATTCACTTTTTCACATTTTCTTTTTTCCAGTTTTGCCTTTTTTTTTACCTGTCTGTTTTCTTTTTCTTGTTTTTTGAAATATTTTTTTAGGGATTTGCTTATCTCTTCCAATTTTTTGTTTGTATTTTCTTCTATTTTTTAAGGGAGTTTTCTATATCCTCTTTTAAAGCTTCTATTATCTTCATAAAGTTTTTTTTTAAGGTCATTTCTTTCTGTTTCTTCTTCATCGGTATGATCAGGTCTTGATATAGAAGTACCAACTTCTTCTGGTGGTATCTTGCTGATCATTATATTTTTATATGTATTCTTGCACTGGCATCTGCCAATTGCTTCCTTGGTGCACTCTTCATCAGCTCTTGGTGGGCTCTTATTCAGTTGTGGGCCCCAGAGGCTGTGTGTCTCCAATAATTGCAGGGGCTGCTCTTAGTTGGCCCTTGGTTGGCTGTAAGCCAAGGAGCTGTGTGTCTCCCTTTCTTGCAGAGGTTGTTCTTAGACAGTTCTTACTCAGCTTTTAGTCCGTTGTGTATCAGGAGGTTTAGGATGGTCCGGTTTTCAGAGTGTTATGATACACAGTGCAGTTTGGGAAGGATTTGGCCCATGGGATGTCATTCTGACTGTGCTTTACTGATAATTGCTCTTGGGAGTACTATCCCATCTTTCTTTGATTTAGGGAAGAGTTGGGTTTAGTTGGGGTGTTGGGGGATGTGTCCTCTGGCTAGGGTTTTAAGAGTGGCAAGGTCTCTGTTTGGATTGAAGGACTGGTACCACCCACATCTTGGTCAGCTGTGTATCAGAGGCTCAAGTTGTCAAGTTGTCTGAGTGCAGTTGTAGGTCTTAAGCAACAGAAATTTACTTAGAGTATGGCTTGAAAAGATTTAAACACCAAAGTCAAAAGAACAAAGTGACACAGGGAAAACAATACAGTTTTTTCTCAACTTTTTTTCTGTTTTAACTTTTTTGAATGAAATAAATCACATTTGTAGAATTTTGTTTCACTTAGTTCAAGTACTAAAGGTAAGTAAAAAAATATCATAATCATTTAATGTTTTTATCTTGCAATTTCAAATAGGGAGAACAGGAATATTTTGTCTTTTATAGAACAATTTCTTTTTAAATATCTGTACTTATTCCTTGCACATTTTCTACTTTTTCCATAATTCCTATGAAAGAAACAAATTCTACTCACATGGCAAAACAGGTGTTTTGAAATACGATGCCTAGAACATCAGACTTCTTATTCCAAGCCCTGTTATTTATGGAATCTCTACTTATTACTGATCAAAATTGCATCTCTTCAAATTCTAAGATCAACTGTTTCTACTTCCCTTTCTTTGGAATTTATCCTATTCATTCTTTATACATATAGATTTCAGCTTGGTGGCATAAGAGCAGTTACTTAACATTTTAGTCTGTTGTTTTATTTTGATGTGTCTAAAAGAATGTTATTGCATAGTGAAAGAACACAGTGAGTTGAGTTATTACTTATGCTTGGAATCCAAGAAGTCTGAAAAAAATGGTAATACCAAAATGGAAACCATGAAGTCTGAAAGAAATGGTAATACTAAAACTTGAGATCTGAAAATATGATTGATGGCATAGAATTTGTTTTAGTCTGAATTATAATACACCATTTGTTAAAGTTCATAACCTTTAGATAATTTGCTAATGATATGGGTAAACTAAAAATACTCAGGTTCTCTTTCTTCACAATAAATATTTCTGGTCTACTCTCTAAAATACTAGATATTTATTTTGCTGGGGATATGTATTCATTTTAATTAAACACATTTTTTTTCATTTATACCTGTGTCATCTTTCTATACTCAAATGGTTGATTTTTTTCAGAAAACATTAACTTGTTTACTATTTGTTTTTATCAGGTCTTATACTGGACAGATAACTCCAAAGAATCTATAATTGGTAAAATTAGAGTCAGTGGAAATGTCACAACCAAGAACATTACAGGTCTAAGAGCTAATACCATTTACTTTGCTTCTGTGAGAGCCTACAACACAGCAGGGACAGGACCCTCAAGTCCCCCAGTCAATGTCACCACTAAAAAGTCTCGTAAGTATATAACACAATCCAGGTCATAAATCTAATGTGTGAATAGCAACTTTTCTTGAGCCCTTTGGTCATTTAATCCTTCCCATCACATGGTTTTACTGTTGAGTCTGCTTGTGACTTGATTTGTACCTTAACTATAGATAATTTTTGACAGTATGTGACAATAACTAAAATATGCCAAGATCCACATCAGCTTCAAGATTGCTGACATAGATTCTACAGCCTTAGGAACCCTCAAAGATTAACAGCACTTCCAATTAACAGAAAAGGGAAATAACCTAGAAAACTGTGCCCACATTCCCCATAAAATAGATAATGAATATCTATTTTTCTTTAAAAGTTTTTATTATTAGTCATACTCAATCTCTTTTTTAAAAAAAGGGAGACATAGATATTATAGAGTAAAAGGGTAGACTTGAATCTTTTAAAAAGCAACTATTTTTTTTAAATACTTCACAATGATGGATTTTAGTACATTAGTACAGATTTAAGATTAATTTTGTTCTACTCCATGTATATGTCTACTCTTGTTTAAGATATTATGTTTATGACATTCCTTTAAAATTGTAATGTATATATTAAGAAATGTAGATTAATAGTTAATTATCTATGATAATCAACCTTATAATAATGTTAATTAAAATTTTGGACATACAGCGATATATTTCAATTAGATAATATTCAAACACTTCAAGACATGCAGAATATGGTATTTAAAATGTTTTAAAAATTTTAAATTTTCTGACAGACATGTGTGCTCCTTGCAGCACCAGTCTACTTCAAGAGGATGATGTGCATTGAAGAACCTTTATATGGAATTTCTTTAGTTTGTGGCAAGAATTAGCCATAGGGCAAGAAATTGTTCTTACCTGGGCTGCTTCACAGTATGACATATAAACTAGACATGCATGACCCATAGGAAAGTGACTACTGAAACTTGCCAAATCAAGGCAATATTTTTGGAATTCTAAAAAGAAAGATTTTTGATTATGTTTATTATAAAATAAAATAGTTTTAAGACATGTCTTTATTAAAGCCACCCAAATGTGCTAAAACACTGACCACTCTTGATTGAAGAAAAATTAGTTACTTAGTCTTCAGAGTTTCAATTATCTCTCCTGCATAAGGGTGAAAAGACAACAACATTTGTAGTCTCCTAGAATGTAGCCAAGGTCAAAGAAATAATTAATAATAAAGGCCTTGTTCAAATTTTTAAAAATTCTGAGTTTTTATAAACAAAAGTTATAACAAGCAATGATCTAGTTGACATCATAGCTTAGCTATGCTTCTGCAAGTTATTTCCAATAAGTCTTTATCTTAAGTTAATATGTTTGTTGTCATAAAATGATTGTTCCTGCTCCACTGTGCACCCTTCTCCATTCCATATAATTGTTGGTATTTAGTGGATAATGCGCTCAATGTACTCTTCTGTTCCTTGAAGGAGAGATGTATATGGCTAAATTATTAGCTCAGGTATAATCAAGGCTTAGTAGAACTGTGTATGAATAGTTATTAAAAGACCCCGGAGATAGTATTACATTAAGATGAGAAGGTGGGAGACATTTTGCTCTAGCTACTAAACCAAGACTTAGTCTAAATATTATACTTACAAATTTCTTGCTCCTTGCCACATTTTCCCCATCAAAGTAACATATCCTTAGACCCAAATTTCAAAGTCAAAATACCTTAAAATGTATATGTTAGTTTACCTTAGCAGCCTCTCCAATCAAATGTCTTTCTGCAGTTAGTTCATTAACAGTTTAAAAAATTAAAAGAAACTAAAATAATATATATAATCCAGACCTCTAATGTATTTTTCATCTCTAATTGGCTATTTTTGTATTATTTTTATAGTCTTTTTAGAGTTTATTTTTAAGCTATTTTTTATATAGCTGCCTATGCATCCTTTTCTCTCTTTTCCAAGCCTATGTACATTTTTATGCACATTGTAACCCATTTAGGGGTTTTCTCCATTTAGATCTATTTTTATTGCATATCTTTTATAATTTTTGACCAGGATAAACTAAATAAATTGCTAAACTGTATAGCTAGAATAGAAGTGCTGCTTTGGCTACTGGCTCCTTGGTGCTCAGCTTTTCAACATTGCATAGGTACCAGTGAGTCCTTCCAAATTCTCTTCAAATACTTCACATGGAGCTATGTTTTTAAGTCCATGGATGTGTTCTCAAATTTGCAAGCAGTGGCTGGAAGAAATTGCTTAGTACCAAGGCCCATAAGAAAAACTGTGGAAATCAGCCATGTAGATTAGCTAATTAATGGTAGCTGGTAGACAGTTATATTTCCCAGGCAGCATTGAGAGTCTCTGTTTTGATGCTTGCATGAGACTATGAGACTAGGAAGCCCACAGTGGCTCTGTTTCTGAGCACGTAAAATCTTTTTAATTTTTGTTTTTATTGTGTCATTTGTAGCCAGAGTGTTTCTGTTCCATCATTTCCCTTGGTTTGAATAAAGTTCTCCCACCATTTGTCTTGCAACTGCTTATAAAATACTCAAAGGCTGACTCTTTGGCTTGTGGCTGAAGCTCATTCGCAACTAGCTCTTAAAACTTAACCCATTTCTTCTTTTTTTGTCTTTTTTATGAATAAAGTCACATTTTCTATCTGTGCATATCTTTGTTAAAGATTCCTTCCCCCTTCCTCCCCGTCCAGTCACTCTGTTTTCTCCACATCTCCCCATCTCCTCCCCAGCAAGGGCAGGAGGTCCCAAGTTCCCAATATGGCTTAGTTCAGCATCCATTCCTGGCAGATCCAGTTTCCTCACCCCAACATTAAGACTGAGTCAGGTGTTTCTCTAGAAGGAGTGGCATCCAAGATACCAGTCCCAAGTGGTTGTGGTTTGGAGCTTGGACATGCTTTGCTTTTTCATTTTTTGTTTAGAGTCCACTAATGAGTGAGTACATCCCCTGCTTATCTTTCTGGGATTGTGATATCTCATTCAGGAGGATATTCTCCAATTTCATTCATTTGCCTGCAAATTTTAGGATATCATTTTTGCTATTTTTCCTAGAAAATAATTTTTAATATATAATACACAGAAGATTTTTATGGTGTATCAGGGTTTTAAGAATAAGTAAATACATAAATTGCTTCTTTTACTGAAAAAAATGTAACAAATATTACTCAACTATATTTTCAAAAATAGAACACAGTTCCTCTACACAGTGATAAAAATGATAAAATGAAAATAATATTATGAAGGGCATATGAAAGTCACACAGGAATAAAATGGCTCACATGACTAACATACATAAACAGACTACATTTTCTGGAGAAGTAATTATGGAAAAATGCACATGAAGAAAGAAGATATGTGAGAGATCATCTTGATAGAATGGAGCCATTTGCAAATCTGATGAAAAAAATGAGTAAAAGGATTTTAAAGCACACGTCAAAATATAAACTTTCAGTGTTGACCCTGTTTCCTTTCTTTCTCCTTTTCTACTGCTCTAGAATAACTCCTACTGGGACTATTGTCCAGAAGGAGTTAGTATTTGGCCTATATAGTTTTCTTTTACATTTAAAATATTAATAATAAGTGAAAAGTAATTTTGGTATACTTAGGAAAGATGCTTTAAAATAATCAAATTTATTTAATTTAGTCTGCACTGTAATTTATTTTATCTTATTTCTTTATACATATAAGTAAAATTATTATTGTATTTAAATAAAAATTTTAAATTTTCTCTTTCCTGAAAAACAAGGATAAATTTAAAGATATATATTATTTTCCTCTCAACCGTATGTGATCTTATTTCTCCAGTTATTGAAGTAAATAGAATCATACAGAATACTTTGCAGATATAATGGACTCTTGGTGATGCACATAATACAGTGCCTGGCATAAATAATATGAATTTGGTAAATGTTCTATTTCACAGGATATCATTTTTTCTTACTGCTGAGTAGTACTCCGTTGTATAGATGTACCACAGTTTGTTAATACATTCTTCAGTTGAGGGGCATCTAGGTTGTTTCCAGGTTCTTGCTATTATGAATAATGCTGCTATGAACATAGTTGAGAAACTCAACACATTTCTAATAATTAATTTTTTTGCCACATGTTCTGTGTCTCACCTATGTTCTGTTACATCTTGCTTTCTGAGCAGCAGCCTGCAGCTTCTTTCCCTGACTCTGTTCTCCTTTGTCTTTATCTCTGTGTGGATTTCCAGCCTCCCCGCAACCTGCCATAGGTCAAAGCAGCTTCTTTATTATCAAATAGTAATAAAGCATATTTACAGTGTATAAAAAGGCATCCCACAACAATTCTGATTAAATCTCTTACTGGGTTGCAATGTATTGTATCTTTAAAAAGTTATTTTATTTATTTATGTTCATGAGTGTGTATCTATGTGTATGTGTGTGAATGTGTGTGTGTGTGTATCTGTAGATGCCAGAAGAGAATAACAGATGCACCTACAGTTGGAGTGATAGACGGTTATAAACTTCACAGGCAGGTGTTGGGAGCCAAATTCTTGTCCTCTAGAATAGTATTTGGTAGGACAAGAAAAATGACTAAGAGTTCTTAGAACTTGGGGACATATGGGACAGGAAGATGTCTAATTTATGCTTCTCCTTTTAGTTTTTAGCCTTGAGTAATTACCATTGGCTTTGAGAAAGGTTAAGCAGGTTACTGACACAAAAAAACAAACCATGAAGACAATTTTGGACTTTTATGTTATCTTCAGTAATCATTTATTATTCCAAATTACTTCAGTGCTGAGTATCTGTTGTAGTATAAGTAACTGCAATTACTCTGACCTGTTTTACTCCATTTTTCTAAATTGAGATAACATGAGTGGAAATTATTTTTAAAAAAATTTGATAAACATGTAGCCCTGTTTCTCCTGCTTTACACTGAGTTGACTGAATTTGTAATTTTTTGTTCTGTATCTCTACTATGATTATGTTGGTTTAAATAAGAAAGTCTTCCATAGGCTTTGTTCCTCAGTTGAAACTATTTGGGACACACTAAGGAGTATGCCCTTGATTTTAGCTTTGAGATTTTAAAAGACATGCAGTTAACTGTGTGCTCGCTCTGTCTCCTGTGTGTGTATCAAAATGTGAGCTCTACAGTGTTCATACCATGATTCATTTGCTCTGCCATAATGGAGCCTAACCTTCTAAAACTATAAGCAAATTAAATGCTTTATTGTATAATTTGCCTCAGACATTGGGCTTAGTCACAACAATAGAAAAGTAATAATGAACTTCTGTTATTGCACAAATTCTACTTTGTATTATAATAAAAACATGGAGACAGATATCAGGAAAGAGCTGAAATATCAGAGAGAGAGAAAGAGACCACAGTCACTTCTCACCCAGCCAACTCCTCAAGCCTGTTTTCAAGGATCCTCAGCCTGCAAGTTTCCCAGTCTTTAGGTGAAGAAGGGAAGTGCCAGGGCAAAGCTGAACTCCTCCCTCCTCCCTCTCTACCAGCTATCTCACTTCCTGGTCCCTCTTTTCTAATGCTACAATTAAAGGTATATGTCACCACCTCCTGACTCTGGTAGGCCTTGAATTCACAAGATCTCTACCTTCCAAATGATGGGATTAAAAGGGTGGGTCACCACTCACTGACCTTCATGGTTTGGCTCTGTGGAGGGCTCTGTCCTCTAATATTTCAGACTATTTTTTTATTAAATATACAATATATCATAATATTCTGTGATTCTGGAGCAGGGGATATTATTTAATTTACCTTCAGATTGGATGGAAATCTTCAGTCAAATACTGGTTTTAAAATGATGTAGGCATTTATTCTCTCTTGTTGAGAGGAACCAAAATACAGAGGATGGTGTTTGTTTATAGTTTAATTGTTTGCTCAGGTAAAATTCAAGGCTTACTAGAAATGATTAATACTTAAAGGACCCCAAATACATGTATGGTGATAAGGTTAAAAATAACCAGACTATAATATGATAGTAGATTGAACCTGGGAGAATATGTCTCTCTCTCTCTCTCTCTAGTGTGTGTGTATGTAAAAAGGGAGAGAGAGATCAACAATAATTTTTCCTGTACTTTGAGTTTCTTAGAATGTTCGTATACTGTTAATTAAATGCATATTGGTTTATTTCAATTTATTATATGCCTTTAAGTTAATTTATCTTCATTTTTTTAAATCAAGTTTATTTTTTTGTCCCAACATGTTCATACTTATTGGCTTGAATGAAATTTTAATTAAATACAAAGAACAAGATTGCTGTTATCTATTAGCATATTATTTCCTCATCTAATGATAAATAAGGCTTTTCAAAGCAGTTTTATTAACTAAGAATAAGTTCATCTAGCATGCCATGTTCAAAAAAAGTGAGAATCAGAAAATTTTAGGTGAAAGGTTTACATTTCTTCAAACATTTATGTTTTATCTTCATTTAATAAAATCAATAAACTTGTAATTTTTAATTTCCTTTTTAGAAATTATGTTTAATGCTTTTTTCTCTTCCTTCCTTCATTCCTTTGTTCCATTCTTCAGTCCTTTTTTCTTTCTTTCTTTTTAAAATTGCGAGGCTTAAGCTTACAACTTTCTATCCCAAGAAGCTTCTGGGCTCCAAAGCATTCTTTGACTCTAAATAACAAGAAGAAATTAAAAATAAGGTTATGTAAATCCACATAACATTTGAGTACCAGTCACCTATTTTTTTATTCTTTCCATATTCTATATTAATATCTTAAAATACAGAATGGTGAATTCTCTCATGCTAAGTGTAACAATTTTCTTCACCATTGTTTTAAAACAAGACAAATCCATTGAAATATTTGGAGTTCAAGTGTCAGAAGTGATATCACCAGGTAGAAGGTGAAGGACTACCATACTAGGTGAGAACTACTACAGATATCTTGTTTCATTTATTTTGCATGCTTAGAGTTCCATCCTCAGTCATCCTCAGTTGGTATGGGTTGACTATGAACATTTTCCCACAGGCTCATGTGTTGAACAGTTTTTACTTAGGTGGTTTTACTCTTTGAGAGGTTGTAGAAACTTCAGGAGAAGGATCTTTGATGGAGGAATTATGTAAGTGGGGATGGTCCTTGGTGCTTTATTATCCCTGGATCTTACCTGGTGTGATTCTTTTTTCCAGGACACCATGAAATTAACATATCTCTTGTGCTGAAACTTTTCACAATAATTACATCATAGCCAAACATATGGAACCAATAAACTATGAGTTAAACCCTTGAAAGCTAAGAACTAAAATTACATTTCTTCCATTAAGTTATTTCTCTTAAGTGTTTAGTCAGTGTTAAGAAAAGTAATTTTTCAATGAGTTTTGAACTCAGGGTCTTTCAATACAGTTTCTCTGTCTTTACTGCCCTTGCATTCTTTACCTTCTTTTAGACACCTTTGAGATGTTAAATGTCCTAGTATATTTTGCATTGATTTTCCTGTGGCAGCATTGTGGATTCACTCACTTTCACAAACTATTCTATTCCATATATAGTAGCATTTCTACTGATTATAGGAAATTAGTCCATGAACATGATGGACATGTTTAGAAATCGTATCCCATTTACTACACATGCAGACTATTGACTTCTGTTCTTTTTAAAGCCCTCTATTATTTTTTCTCACTTAATTTTTCCAGAGTTGATGTGTTCCTATTTGCATTTGTATACATGAGAACATAAATACTGAGAAAAAATTTTGCCTTATTAGCTGTTAGACTGTGATACTATGTGCCTGAAATTCCTTTATCTCATGACCACTGTTTTTAAAACATCATTTTATTCATTTTTCATGTTTTTATTTATTATTTGGTGATTTTACATCATGCACGCCTTCAAACTCAGTTATCAGTCCTCTCAGTTTCATACACACTCTTATGATCTCCCCACTTACAGAAAAATGCCCATTCATGCTGTTCATTTACTTACTAGAGCATAATTAAACTCCCTGTGGCCAGACCCTTAAGGAAAACAAGTCTTTCCTCCTCGACACCCCTGCCAGAGACCATCAATGCAGAAGTGAAGCACTGCCTTGAGTTCTTGTATACAATGTATACAATGACATCTTTTTTTTAAGTCCACTAGTGAGTGAGTGCATCCCCTGATCTTTCTGGGTTTGTGATAACTCGCTCGGGAGGATATTCTTCATATCCTTCCATTTGTCCGTCAATTTTATGATATCATTATTTCTTACTGCTGAGTAGTACTTCATTGTGTAAATGTACCACAGTTTGTTAATCCATTCTTCAGTTTAGGGCCACCTAGGTGGTTTACAGGTTCTTGCTGTTACAACACAGTTTGTTAATCCATTCTTCAGTTTAGGGCCACCTAGGTGGTTTACAGGTTCTTGCTGTTACAAATAATGCTGCGATGCACATAGTTGAGCTAATGTTTTTGGGGTATGAATGTGCATCTTTAGGGTATATGCCTAAAAGTGGTATTGCTGGATCCTTGGGGAGATTCTTTCCCAGTTTTCTGAGAAACTGCCATGCTGCATTTCAGAGTAGTTGAACAAATTTACACTCCCATTTTTAAATCCTGAGAATTTAACTCATGCTTGTGAAGAGGTACTTTACCAGTTTAATTATCTTCAGAGCCTAGGTCTTTCTATATATATATTTGTACTTGAAAATGAGAGCTGAGGTTGATGCTTTCTTCTGGAGGCTGCTATGAGAACTAAGGATAAAACATACTAAGGAAACCCAATGGCTAAGATACAGTGAGAACTCATTGCATGGCCATGTGTAATACAACACATTGCCCAGAATTTCACTTTAATTTTTTCTTATTAAAAAAAATAAGACAAAAGTACTGCTACTTTTTACTTTCTTTTTATGATTTTTTAAGAGAGATTTTCATCAGGGGCCAGAGAAAGACACCCAAAGTATTAGAGGTGAAATGGCTTTAATGAAACATTGAAGGCAGCCTTGATTCAAAGTGGCATCTTTGGATTTAACTTTGATATTCCATGTCCTTGAGGTGAAATAAAGATTACCTCTGAATATTGGAAGCAGAAAAAAATTTCTCATTCATCACACATTGACTGTGTCACCATCTAGATTTTCAATTTGGTACTTGCTCTTTTGTTGTAAAATTAGAAAAATGAGAACAACTCACATTACCAAAATCTCTGCCTCTGATGACTGGCTATCATGAGGTGCAGAGCTGCTGAGAGGACAGAACTTTATCACTATTTTTTCAGTACAAAGATTCTGTAGTCAAGTCAATCAAATCAAATGTTCATAAGCCATAACTTCCTAGCTGCTAAGAGCCACACAGTTTTAAGTTCTGATGTATATTTGCCTGCTGAAAATTTTGCTTTTACTGGGTAAACAATCTAGAGTAAGAGAATGACAAGTAAATACCAAGAATACATCAGGAGGCTAAGACACACATAAGAAAGAATATGGAGAAGAATGAATATTTGATTAAGTATGCACAATATTAAGTGTTAGAGATAAGAGGATATACATAACCATATGTATATACCTATACATATACAGGCATGTATAGTTTCATAAGTACATTATCATTTCAATTTAAGATAAAATAGTGGTGATGATGCTAGTGCAGTGATTATTTTTAAATAATACATATAAAGTGTTTTTAAGTAGAATACTTAGTAAAAAAAATAATGTGTTTTTAAGATAGTCAAGAGGTACAAAAATGCACTGAGATCAGCACAGGCATCACTTTGATAGCACTTAGATTTACAAAAAAAAAAAAAGAAGAAAATATTTACATCCATTGCAAGGGGAAAAGAAAAGTATAAACAAAGCACAGTGTCTGCTGTAGAAAATCATTTTCAGACACAGCAACAGAAACTGTTTGCAAATTTTGGCTTCATTTGGACCTGGACGTTGACTGACTAGCACTCTACTGGATTCTTTCTTGCTGTAAATATGCAATCAATCCATATTTAGACATAAAGGAAGCATTAAGCTTTTATTCCATCTTGCACTTATGTTCTTTCTCTCTTGCCCAAATGTCAACCCCATGCTGTTACTTAGAAGTGTAACATAAGAAGTTGTTTTTGAATTGGGTTCACAGTGTGAAGTACAGCTGAATATAAATGCCATCCATAGAAAAATTGATTACAGGGAAACCATTAGAGCTGTGAAGGGCTAGTTTACTGCCGCTCTGTCACTTGATTAATAGAACATGATTTTGGTCTTTAGAAATTGCCTGTAAAAATTAAAACAAAGTAGAAAATGTGTTTTCTTGTTGAGTTTAACATTCATGAGTGTGGTACAGACAACATCACATGTTTAAACTGTATGTTTTGGTTTTTTTTACGGTTTCAAAAATTTTAATTTCATTAAATAAATTTGCTCTATGCTTCAATCTTCCACATCAGACATTAAAGCGATAGCCTTCAAAACTATAAAGCTATTGGTTGTTTTGTTGTTGTTGTTGTTTTCTGAAGACACTGACACCTATGTTCATAAATTAAGATAATAGCAAAACAAAAATGTTCATAAGCCATAACTTCCCAGGAAATTAACTGAAACCCTTTCAGTGCATTTTCCTTTCATAAAGTATGTAGTAATCTCAAGAGCAGTGTCACACAGGAATGATCTTCAAATTATGCTAATTATATTTAAGTAATAAATCATTTGCACATGTTTGAATCATATTATTAGTGGCAAACCACTTTCAACACAATCAAAAATTGATTATTTCATAACAGGACAGTGGAGAACCATTATACTTAGGAGAGACTAGTAATGGTCATTGAGACTGTAATATGAACCACTGACAAAATGAACAAGGCTTCCAAAATTGTATTTCATATGAACTGAGAACTTTATAAACTAGGAATTATGATTCTCATTTTAGAGATCATAAAACTAGGGCTCTTGGGTACAATGTAAGCTCTTTGACCTCAAAATCAAAGTCTTTCTATCCTCCAGACAGCAAGAGAAGCCAAACATTCTACATAATCTGTGTAATTGGTGATACATACCAAAAAACTCCTTTCATGGTATGCCCATAGGATACTTTGCTATCTGCTTTGAAGAAACAAATACATACATATCAATGACAAGGTTATTGTCAAAGTCACAACTGTATGCCTTTCAAGGTAGTAAAACTCAGCTCCCTGTTTTCTTGCACATTACCTCAACAGTGGATTCAATATTGAAAGAATTCTTATACTTTAAAACAGTTGAAGGACAGCAACAAAACAGAGACAGCAACAAGTTAATGATATTTGCAGGGAAAAAAAAAATCTGCTAGTAACATTGAAGGCCTGAATTTGCATGTTCTTTGTTTTGATTGGCAATGGGTTAGGTAATCAGGAGTGAGTTTGTGGAGGTCATTAGCAATACTCCTTTTTCAGCATGGTGACCATATTCAAATGACACATAAGACATTAAATTGACATTCTGTCAAAATCTCAAAAAGTCACATCTGTTTCTCTTGTTACTTTAATGAGATAAATGCTGGATTCACTCAGCAACATTTTTATGAGAAGTTTTATTTCTGCCACAGCTTCCCATCTGAAATAATTTATGTCTCATCTTAATTTTTTTTAATATCATGAAAAATAATGGGGACTCTTTGAGAAGCAACATGTTGTCATGGAGAACCCACTGGGTGGAAACCAAGAGACTAGAATTCTGTTTTAACTCAACTGCTTGTTAAATGTATACTTTGGGACAACTGACTTCCTACTCTATAAGTCACATTATCATTTCCATATGTAAATTGTTAAAGTTGAGCTTTATTATTTAAGAAAATAATTATAGATGTTTTTTCCTATATGTGCTACTCTTCTACAAGACAGCATAAATTTCAAAGGACCAAGGTCACCAGGTTGGGTGCATAGTAGCTGTTATTTGGAGTGGTCAGTGTACCTGTGAAGATTTTTCTTACTTCTGAGTTCCCAAGACTTTATTTATAATATAAAGCATACTTTCTTTTTCCTTCTGCAGCCATCCTTGATAGAACTAACATAGACATGTGTCCCAGTTAAGGTCTTAAGTCATATAATTTATAAACCACCAGATTTCCTTTAGGGTTTCTAGCCTGGTGATCTCCATGTAGAGGACATCTCAAATTTTAAGTACAGTTTTGATTCCTGCCACCCATACAGAGTGACAAAAAGATGGTCTGTGGCAAGCTGGCTAAGCAACATGACCTTGCAATAAAAAGGACAGAGAGAATTTGTTCCCTTGCTGACACTGTTTCTCTTAAGGCTTTGCCATATTCTTGTAGGATTCTAAGAAATTGTCCTATATATTTCATATTTTATTAATAACATTTTGCTCAAGGTATCTTGAATTGGCTTTGTAAATTACAGCTAAAATAGAAATGCAACATTAAATATTATAAAGTATTAGGAATTATACAACAGCATGTAGGTGTCTGTGTATATATGTATATGTAGTATATTTCCAATTTAAATTTAGTTACCTTTTTCATTGATTAATAGTCAACTCCAAAAGTAAATAACCAAACCCTTCAACTTTTCTTGTATTATGAAGTAAGCAAACTCAACTACAATGATCAACAAATTAATATTTGAAACTCAGAAAACTATTATTGATTCACAGAACTGTCACAAAGACATTCCCAAATGACTAGAATTTGAATAAATTTGCTTACTCTGATTAGAATTATTATATTTCAAATGGCAATAAAACATCTTTACTCTCTTTATGCTAATGATTATGACTTATTTTCCTTTTCATGTTGCTACATTATACTATGAATTAATTAACATTCACTTGAATCTTTGTATTTTAAAGCTCCAAGCCAACCACCAGCAAACATTGCCTGGAAGCTGTCAAATTCTAAATTATGCTTGAACTGGGAGCATGTAAAGACTATGGAAAATGAGTCTGAAGTTTTGGGCTATAAGGTAAGTATTTAGTTTCTATTTAGTCATTTCAATTAAGTTATTAAGGAGCAATGTTATAATCAAAAGAAACAAAATTTGTACACATGGATTTATCAGGATATTTAAAAAGAATTGTCTGCTATCTTCAATTCTCCATTATAAAGTTTCTATTTTTCTATGGCTCAATGTTGAATTATTTATTGGCAATTGATTATATAAAGGATTAATATCTATTAAAGGGCTATATAAACTTTATTGAACTTTAAGGCAATCTCTGGAGAGTTGACTGTCCCATGCAGTGATGGTGTCAATCTTCTCTCTGAGAGTGCAGGAACAAACAGGAAAGGACAGCATGTCCTGGGTACTCAATGGGGACCTAGCTACAACTCTAGGTTCCCTTCAATAATGCCTGCATCCCACTTCAAGGTCTACTAATGGATATGGAGTAATGTGATATTATCTCTATGCTATTGCCATTGATATGAATAAATAACTCTTTGGTTTGTAGATGTGATACACGGTCTATGTCAAATAACTAATTTAAATAGAGCATCATAAGTTAGGATGCAGTATGATGTAAGCTCTTAAGAGCATAATAGAGACCTCATAAGAATATCATTAAGTACCAAGAGGAGCATCTCTGAGTGCCCAGTGCAAATAATCTCCTAGTGTGGTAATGGAAGTTAACTCTGGGCAGTAGACATAACTCAGGACAGACAGACAGACAGACAGACAGACAGACAGACACACACACACACACACACACACACACACACACACACACAAACCCCTTCAAAAGGCAAGCCCTGGGGCTAATATATTCAAACTCCATAGTTAAGATAAATCTACTTTTATTCCAAGAACATGGATCCCGAAGAAATATTGTGTGTTAAAAGTAAATTTGATGATAAGGCATCCTTGGATATTTGTACATGAGGAGTGTGATGTTGGAAATGAGACTCTCATTATAAATAGTAGCATTGTTATAGACATGTTTTTTATCCCTCCTCTTAACAGCAACCTAACCTTTGACACACGCTAGTCCCATGTTAACTTGACTCTTTTATACAGATTCTCTATCGTCAAAACAGACAAAGTAAAACTCATGTTTTGGAAACAAATAATACATCTGCTGAGCTTTTGGTTCCATTTGAAGAAGACTATTTGATTGAAATAAGAACAGTCAGTGATGGTGGAGATGGAAGCAGCAGTGAAGAAATCAGAATTCCAAAAATGTCAAGTAAGTAGAGTTGCTGTTTCTGGCATAGCCTTTTAATCTAGGCCGCTGCAACATGAAAGTTCTTAGGGACTTTTTAATTATTGTGTGACAAACTAAAAGGTCTGTGTTTCCACATTCAATTCTGAGTCAGAGGTGACAAACTTGTTTTTCCTTAAATCATCTGTCATATTTAATAACAAACATGCATTTTTACAATGTTTTACTATCTCATTTGAAAATAAAGAGAAGAAAATCAAGGAAGAAAAATGAAAAAAATAAAGAAAAAAGAATATAAGAAAAGAACAAAGTGGATAACTTCAAGATTTTTACAGTGGCACAAAATTTAAGACTTTCTGTTCTCTTCACAAATTGTCAATGGTATCAAAGTAGAAATAGTGAAATTGAAACATGCATGCCTATGCTGTTCTTTCTGTGTCTGTGGCAGACATAACTAACCAATTGTAGCATTTAGGCTGGGCTCAAGTCTTCAAACACATTTTACAAGTCAGCCAGTCCTAAAGATAGCAAGTAATAATGTTTTTTAGAATCAAGTTATCATCTACATAAAACTTGTAAGTGGAAGTCACTGGTCACCAATTGTTGGCCAGTTTTAATATGCTTTCGTTAGGTTTCACCAATTTGGGTACTTTTCCTTTTAATTTTCCATTTGAGATGTCATCCTATGACAGGAGTAATTTCTTAAAATTAAATATAATGTAATAAAATAATATTCAAAGACAAACTTAATTGTATAGTTTCTGTCTTATGTCATTAATCCAGTAAGCAATCTTATGTCATGCGTGGTCATTATTTGATGTTTGTGTTTTTCAGGTTTAAGTTCCATGGGAGTTCAGATTTTAAAGCCCAGTACACAGTTCCTGTCAATTGTTGGAATTTTTTACTGTTTTGCAATTCAACCACTTTCATGATGAATCAATTCATGAGTCTTTGGGAATTTTCTGAAAGCAAATCATTCTGTAAATATATTCCTCAACCACCATCACAAGACATATTCTTAATACAGACTTGTTTGGAAAGAAAAAATGTATATTACTAAAATCTTGTAAATATCTCTGGTACATTAATAAAATGGTTTTAAACACTTTGAGACACTTTGAATTTTAATGTTCACACATCATTACACATTTGAGGATGCTAAATTAATCTGGGGATATAAAACCACTGTGTCTTTCAAGTGACTTATATGGAGAATATAAATAACCACCTCAATTAACATTCATAGATATGGGACTGGTATAAATTCATGTCCATTTTATGTGCTCCAGGCAATATACTTCACTTATTTACACTCCTAGACCTATTTGAAACAAAATACAATCATTTGTTTATGGCTAGGAGTCTCACAGATATCAGATTTTCCAAGTGATATTGCTATAATTTCTGAATTCATTCAAAAGATTATTTGTACTTAAAACTATGTCAGTATGCATGGGTATCTTATCAGCTTTTAGAAGACTTGATTAGGAAAAAAAGGGTAAAGAAAGAGAGATTTTAATCGAGGAAACAGAAATGAAAAGAAATGAACACCCACTGAAAATAATCCTGATATTTGGTAAGCAAGTTCTCATAGCAGAGTTTATTCTTTTATCAGAAACCATATCTACCTAAATTAAAGTTTTGTGAATAAATTCTAGCTACTTGTAATAAACTGATAGTTATTCACATGGCCTTATTTGTACATAATAAAAAAAATTGGAAACACTTATTTAATCATACCTTCTACATGTTAGTCATGGTAATTTTTTTTTATCAAGCCTCTCTAGAATCATAAAAACAATCTTGAATGAAAAATAACCTTGTCAATCTGGATCTAGTAAGATTCTTAAGGTAACTCTTCTCTAGGTTAACCTATTTTAGCCAGTAGTCCCATGTGTTACAAAATCATAGTCTAGAGAGAAATAGAAGGCAAATGTGATTCTTCGGACCTTCCCATTTCATCCACTAACAAGATGGACTTTGCCCAGCTGCTGGCTTGCTCCATTCACTTTCATTCTGGGAGACTAGATTTGCCTTTTAAACATGGTTCAATGTTTTATTTTTAAAAGTATTTGAATTTTCCTCAGAGTCTACAAATTACATACTTCTCAAAATTGAAAAAAAATCATGTATACATGTATATATGTTCTTTTATTAAATTTTTTACATATACATATAAAGTGTGTTGATCAAAATGATCCCTTCTAGGGGTGGGAATCAAGAGCTCCTCTGCCATCCATGCTGGGTATTTGGCTAGCTTCATCTTGTTTAGGTTTATTACATGCAGTCAAAGCCATTTACTTAGTTCATATGTACAATGGCTGTCATATCTGGTTATGTGTATTTCCTCAACAAGTCATGTCTGAAACCAACAGCATTCATGCTATGAATTCCAGTCTGATTGCTAGCTTAAAGGCACAAGAATCATGTTCAAATTCCCTGATGTCAATGTGGACCAAAAGAATTTGATACCACCCAGTCATGTCTCATCTTTTGGCCTTCAGTTGGTAGCATGAGGCCCATCTACACCCACTCACACTAGGAAAAGAAATCTGGTTTATTGGGCCCACTAGTCTAAATAGTAACCACCAAAGCACAACTACAGGCACTTTCCAATATCGAATCAAAACTTTAAGAATCAAAGGACCCAGTTGAGTTGACTCATACATTTGAGTAAGTTATCTTTCTGCCAACATTAATTTTAGTATAATCCTACCAATAAAATGATTGTTTCTTTCATATTGTGTATGAAGTGATATATTTTACCACTATCACAGAGAACCAACAAGCCTGATAATTTTTAAGAAACACAGGGTGACATCTCCTGTCACAAAGCAGTGTTACCTAGTCCTGAACAACCCAAGATTTTATGATGTGTGTTCACATGTATTCTTGTATATGTAATGATTTCACTGGGGTTTTATAGCCCATATTAAAATTTTTGAGTATATTTTTAATAAATTCAGTGAATCAAGCCCATATTTCAGGGCCTCATAAACTGATGTGTTTGAGTAGTTATGGAAGTATTTCTGTAATAAAAGGTGCCTTGACACAAATGCATATAAAAAAGTTCAATTTAGCCAAGTAGAACATTAACATAATAAATTATTTGTGCAAATACTAACATAGAATGAGTGTATCATGATGTTATCTAGTCACCTTTATCACAAAGATCTGAGGTGTCTACAATTACCACTTGTGTTCACTAGCCCAGCTATGAAAATAAAAAATATGGCCTAGCATTTATAACAGACAAGACTTTCTGTAATTAAAATAACATTCAAAATAGAATGTGAACATCCTGATGTCATTTATTTACTTATTTGTTTGTTTATTTATTTATTTTTAGTTTGTTTATTGAGTTAGAGTCTCTTTTGTTGTATCTATCTTGTTAGTGTGTGACGTTTTATAAGAGAGTTGAGTCCATTGATATTAAGGGAAATTAGTGACCATTGATTGATATTTCCTGCCATTTTTGGTGGCAACTTGTTTGTATTTCCTTTCTCTGGAGTATTCTTCTGTGGAATTATTGATTGTTTGTGGTTTCATGGGTGTATCTGGTGTCCTTAGGTTGGAGTTTTCCCTCTAATACTCTCTGAAGTGCTGGATTGGTAGATAGATATACTTTCAGTCTGACTTTGTCCTGAAATACCTTGTTTACTCCATCTATGGTGATTGATAATTTTGCAGGGTATAGAATTCTAGTTTGACAGCCATGCTGTTTTAGCGTCTGTATAACTTCTGACCAAGCCCTTCTAGCTTTCATCGTTTCCATTGAATAGTCAGGTGTTATTCTGATGGGTCTGCCTTTATATGTGAGTTGACCCTTTTCTTTTGCAGCTCTTAAAATTTTTTCTTTTTCTGCATGTTTTGTGGCTTGATTATAATGTGGCGCGCTGACTCTTTTTGGGGATCATATCTATTTGGTGTTCTGTAAGCTTCTTGTATCTTTATAGGCATTTCCTTCTTCAGGTTAGGAAAGTTTTCTTCTGTGATTTTATCGAAAACATTATCTGTGCCTTTGAGCTGGTATTCTTCTTCTATTCCTATTATTCTCAAATTAGGTCTTTTCATGGTGTCCCAGATTTCCTGAACATTTTGAGTTATGGCTAAAATTTTTTAGTTTTACTATTTTCTTTGACTGATATATCTATTTGAGCTACTGAGTCTTCCACTTCAGAGATTCTATCTTCCATCTCTTGAACTCTGTACATACCTTGCTTGCCCTGGAATTTGCTATGTATAGTGCATCATTGAAATGGCTGGTTTGAAATCACAGAGGTCTGGCTACCTCTGTCTCTCAAGTGCTGAATTTAAAGGTTTGTAAATGTTCTCATACTTTTATCTTCTAAAAAGTTTTTAAATCTTTGTTGATAAGTGTTTTTGTTATACATTTTAAGGAAATTTTATTTTGTGGTTGTTTGACTTCCCTTTGTAGCTAGTAAAAATAATTATTACTGAAAAGACAACCGTTTTCCTATTTTTTCTTCAGAATTTTAAAAGAACTTTTAGGAAGACAGATGATTTCCATTCAAATATAACTTTGTCCATTTTTTCTATGCCAACAATCAGGCATAGAAATGAACAGGTGGCTATTAGTAGCCATTGAAACTATCACCTCATTTTAGAACTATAAACATCTTGGATTCATGTTTCCCTACTAAATTTCTAACAAAGAAATTTGTTTGTTTATATAATGGAGGTTCATACTCAATTACTTTTCTTAACAAAATTCTTCCAATTTACCTTTCATATCTTGTATAATGCATTAAAGAAATCTTCTTTTATACTTTAAATTCATGCTGCAGAATCCATTCTCTCTACTCCAAATTTCCTCACTCCTCACTCTCCTCCATCCACTCCTTCTCTGTTTCGTTTTTGAGAAGAGAGACTTCCCAGAAATATCAACAGAACATAGGATAACGAGTTATAGTAAGATTAGGCACAAACCCTCATATCAAGGTTTGAAGAGGCAACCCAGTAGGGGAGGAAAGTATCCCAAGAACAAGAAAAAGAGTCAGAGACATCCTAACTCCTACTAAAATGATGATTCAAAAATAAGTACTTTTGGAATGAGTTATGTAACCAACTACACAAGCAATTAGCTGTTACTTAATTAGCTTTAGAAAGAAAAAGACTTTTCTAAGTCTGAGGTAGTAAGCTAATCTTAACTTCAGATTTTGGTGGACAAAGAAATATTTGTAGAACAAATATGTCAAACCAAATTCTGGGAGTAATGGTATGTTTCAGAAAATTTTAACAATGTTATTTTTCTACATTTAAAGCATAAGCTTTAAGATCAAGTTAGATATGTCTTTGGAAATGTATATTCTATTCACCATAAAGCTTTGATAAGAGGAAATCTAAAAACTCTTTGAATGAAACTTATAAGCACACTGTTGTTCAAAGAGATAGAAAAAAAAAGGCTGAAAACGAAGTGCTCTGCCCCACACTCATATCAGAGTAGTGTGTTGATTTGAAATATTTGTGGGTTTGATACATTATTCCTGGAACTAAATATTCTATTGGGTAAGGCCCTGTTCTCAGTCAGTAATAGTTAATATTTATAAGTCACTTTGAAAATGATGAAATCGACATAACTTGTAATAATTTTTATTATGCTGATCTTTCCCAGAAGTATATTGACTTTTACACTTTGGATACACATGCATTAGTGTCTCAGGCCAGGGACTATGTCTGGAAGAAAACAGTAATTGGGAGGTTTGAAAGATAATTTGAATAAACTAAACTTTTAGACAAATTCTTAATAGCTTGCATAGACTAAGTAATTTTAATTCAAACCTGAAGTAATCCTTGCCTATTTATGATTGAGATTTCAGCTTATAAAGTAAATGTCACAGTAACAATTTTTTTCTCCTTAAAATGATTGGTGTATATGCTCATATCAGACTTCAAGTATGCTCAAGGATTTTAAGATAGTTACAATAATTACATTAGGCAACTTGTATTACCTTAAGTGCAGTAGTTTTAAGACCTACCATAGCAAATATGAGCAGGGTAATTTCAGTCTGTTTGTGTTGATAGGAGAGTGTAATTGAATTCCAGCCTTCTCAATCAGATAATTTCCATATCTGTTTGAAAGTAAGAGTTGACATCTAAATTGTTATTCTACTTTTATTTGAAAACTATTCAGTAGCTACTTTCTAAATCTAAGTTTTTTAGAAAGTAAATCCCTAAAGTGGTTTTGGACAGAGACTCTCAAATGCAAGAACTTATCTTCACTTATTTTTAGCTACATATGGAATTAATGTGTCCAATCAGACAATAGCCTAAGGTGTTGCAACTAAAGACAATCTCAAAAACTGACATAACTCTACAAATGGAAGAAACACAAATTCCAACTTCAAAGATAAGAATACCAGCTAGCATACAACATTTGTCTATCTAAAATTAATTTGCATTCTTCACCTAAAATCACAATGCTTTTTATTATAGCATGCTATATTGTGCTCTTTTGATACATTATAGGACATTGTATTATTTTATTACTTTTCTTCTGCATTCTTATGGCACAGGAACACTGTACCAAATGCATGGATTGACCTTATACCTATTGCATAGCCCAGGTTGGGATTGGATATATGATTTTCCTGCTTCTGCACCCTTAGTACTAGGGTAACAAATGTGCCTTATTATGCCTGCCAAATTCTTGAATTTGTCCTAAAACATACTGTAATTCAAATGATTTTAAAGAATGATAACTTTTTTAAATTGAAGCTACTATGAATGGAAACTTTTTTATCCAACTTTGAGAAAAGAAAAACAAGCACTAAAATATGTATTTCTGAAATAAGATTCTCATAATTGTATAATCAATTTGTAAAGCAAAAGTGTCATGAACTTGTATAGATAACTTCAGGATGTAAATTATATCTATTTGCCCTCAAAGCGGGTTAATTAAAGTTTAGGTGCTTAACCATATATGAAAATAAAATGTTAGAAACTTGTCAAGCTTAAGTAATAAACCAACCATCTCTCTCTTCTTCTAATAAGATTGGTGTGCACAACACTGAGCTCTGACTTCCTATTTGTATGTGCAAATTCCTTACATCACACAGCAAGTATTAATGAGCTTTATTTCCAATACTTCAAAACACAAAGTGACATTTCTGAAAATTTTGGAAAAAAATACCTTTGAGTTATTACAAAAATCACAAATATTCACATTCAGACCCCGGTAAAGATTAATTCCAAGCAGCTGAGATGTCGGTTTTTCTCTTATTTATTTGAAGGCTTAAATAAATACTAGTACTTATTTGTTGAATTTTAGGTCAATCAGCTTTTCTTTTGATTATTTTGGGTTGCCTTCCTAACTGGCACTAATTTACACACTTATTAAGTCATTTTTCTTGGAGATAATGTCTACTTGTTTTCTTTATTCTTACCTCCCAGTGTAGATTGTCCATGTCCATTTTAATTTGACCCCTATCATTTGTTACAAAATGTACAGAGTATAACATTGTGCTGTGTCCTATGAACTATGGACTTATAAATCCAAATTATATTAATTTAACAAGACTTATATTTACTCTCAACTTCATTTGTTTTCTTCATGTATAAAATAAGAATGGCATATCTACTAACTCCAGGCCACAAAAGGCAGTTTAACATAAGGCACATTATACATTTTGAAAAGAGTCAGTTTTACAAAGTGTCAAAAATGAGAAGACTGATTGATTCATTTTCTTTTATCTGTCTTTCTGATAAAATGTAATACTAACTTTCAAATGAGCCTCACAACATAGTTTCATTCTAGAGTCATGCTAATTATGACAATTCCAAATGCTGCTATGTGCTGTTGATAGCTTAATAATATTGTCATTGTTTTCAGTGGGTACAGTTTTCTATTCATCTCCATTAATGCTTCATTTCAGCTCTCATGAACTATGACTGCTTAATGTAAGAAAAAATGAAATATTTATGCAAAATGAGAGATAAGGCTATAATTATAAAAGACTTGTCCTCTAAAAGTATACCTTTGACTCATACTGGGGTCAGAAACTTCAGGGCTTCTTGTACAATTGATATATACTTAAAATTCACCAAGTTACTAAAACATTGCTTCTTTATTGTCATTGAATACATTTCATTATACCTAAAAATAGATATACATAGATAGATAGACGATAGATAGATATAGATAGATAGATAAATGAGTGGATGGATAGATGGATGGATAGTAGGTGGATGGATAAACAGATAAATGGAGGAGAGACATGCTAATAAACATGGAACAGAAAACCAATCAACCAGCTTTCCTCTCCTTTACAAGGTATTGCAACCTGTGATGAAAGTATTTGTTTATGAGAAATAACTAATTTGCTAAGATAGAGGAAAGTACATGATACCTTTTTTTTGGATGGGTAGAACTTTGCTGCTGGAAAAATTGATTTTACTTAAAATTACAAAAACAATAAAAGGAGTTGAAGATCATTGTTAGAAAGGAAGGAAATACTGGGAGAGCCTTTGGTTGTGGATTACTAGAAAAACTGTTTTGTGGACACAGTAGCACAATTGCCCACATAAATTTAGAGTATATATTTGTGGCAACATCAACAAAATCTGAGCAAGCTAAAGCTAGACAAAATTTTAGCATGGAAAGGAGATGTAGGCAATAAAGTCCCACCCTTAGCTAAGGAAGTACTAGCAGTTGAAAGATGCTTGGGAAGAAATCATCAGCTTTCTTAAAGGGTGCAGCTGTTTGTGGTTGTCCACAAAGGCCACACATACAAGACCATAGAAGCAGCTCTGAAAGTACTTGATGGAATTTAAAAGAGAAACAGAACATTGGCAGGTGTATCAGAAAAGGATGAGTGGATCAAGGGGAATTGATACAGGGCTAAATAAGATCAAAATATACTGTACAAATTTCTCAAAGAAATAATAAAACCAGAAAAAAAATAAAAGAATATTCCAGAGAGAAAAAAATTCAGCAAATTATTTAAAAATTTCCTGGTATGTTGTACATACCCTGAGTAGAATGTGTGTAAAGGTTAACCAAACATGACTGGAGCATAGGTTCAGAAGTAACTGTAGACCCTGGATTTTAAAGGCCCAGAATGAAATCTGAATTTGTACTTTAAATGTTATATTTTAAGAAGCCAGCCTGGCTTCTATGGTAAATGGACTATCAGAAATATGAATAGAAAAGATCCTAGACATTTTCATTGACAGAAATGATGGTGAGACAACTGACAGCAAGGATGGGAATCTAAAGAATAATTAGGAATTGCTTATTGCAAAACTATATGAAAAGAAAGATATGATTTGGGAGTTTTCTAAAAGACATTATTTCGTCAGATAGGAAACACTAGAAAAGTAGATTTCTAAGATAAGGGGGTGTTTACAATTTACTTGGACTTCATAGTAAGTCTGAGATATTGATGACTGTGTTGACATGTCAAAGGAAACCATCCCTGAAAGCACAGTGAAGGTGACATGCATTTTTACATGATCCTAGACCTCTTATTAATGAATATAATGGACTCTTGACACCAGAGATAATTCTATAGACATATCATTCCATGCACCTCAGATTTGTCTTCTGTGTTGCATACTATATTGTTAGAAAAATTCAAAGTTCTCTAAAGATATTAATGTCATATAAATTGATATTTTTATTTTATTGTAAAGACTTTCTCTCAAAATGCTGATCAATCTTCACTTCTCAAATTAGTTGTAATTACCATTCTGACTTTATCAAACTAAACATTTCCTTTTATTTCTTTACCCATAAAGTTTGTAGAGAACAAGTACTTATAGTAGACTCTGTGCAACATTCTTCAGGATAAAGTAAATTGTGCAAGTTTTAACATCATGGAAAAACCTAGAGAGCAAAGTCAGGCATAGGGAAACAACACTGCATGTGTCTCTTATGTAGAATCTGAAAATGTTGATTTTCTAGCAGTGGTTGTATGATGCTATGTCACAATAATCACAATGTAGTTATTACAGAAGGGAAGGAGATTAAAGTTCAGGAGACATTGATCAAATCACCTAAAATTACAGATCTACAGGAGAAAAATGATTGGAAGACCTATGTATAGAAGAGAACTAAGGGTAATAAAAATTTGAATTCATAAAAAAACTAAGAAAATAGACATAGTAGCATCACAAAAATAAGTGTATATTGTAAGGCACATGTCAGTTAGCCAATGTATTCTGCATATATTTTTGTGTTGTACAAAAGTAAGAAATTAAAGCTTATTAAAATTTAAAATTTAAAAGTACAATAAAACAGAATCCAAAAATACCACTTAATTTTTATATTAAAATAAAAGAAATATGATACATAAATTATGGGGTTTTGGATTGGTTTGGTTTGGTTTTTGGCCTTCAATTTTCTGTATGTAGCTTTGGCTTTTTTCAGACTAACCCTATTTACAAAGTTGCCTTGGATCTCATAAAGATCTGACTGACTCTGAGTGCTGAGATTAGAGGCATGTACCACCACTGCCCTGTTTATAGTAATAGCTTTTTTTTCCTACAATATTTTTATTTATTTATTTTTTGAGAATTTCATGAACACATGCAATGTACTTTGATCATATTCACCCACCTATTTTCCCTCCTAAGTACTCCTCAATCCACCCCCTCTTATCACTTCTTCCCAACCTTGTGTTCTCCTTTTGCAGTTATAATTCACCAAGTCCAGTTTTGCTATCTAGATTCTCATAGTTGTGGGGCTGTCCACTGACACAGTCAACCTACCAGGAACCACAACCGTAAAGTAACTCTCCATCTCCCCAAAACCATCAACTGTCAGTGCTTTCTCAGTTAGGATATTGACTGGCTTGATCTTGTAGAAGCATCCATAGTTTCTGTGAGTTCATGAGTTCATTTGTCCTGTCAGGTCTAGAAGATACTGCTTTGCTCAGTTCTTATTCAACCTTTGGCCCTTACAATCTTCTTCTCACCTCTTCTTTTAATGATGTCTAAACCATTTGAGTTAAAATTATGACAGAGACGTTCCATTTATTGCTTAGGACTTCACAGATTTTCATCTCTATATTTTGGCCAGCTGTGACTTTCTGCCTTAACTGCTGCCTACTGCACAAACTAACTGTTGTTATGAGGTTCAAGAATTATAGTAATCTACCAGTACAGTGATATGAATTTAGGGGGGAGGTTGATAACATGTCCATTTATTAAAATAAGAGAAATAGATTCACTCTTGACAGGCTGTGAGCTCCCCAACCATAGGTTCTTGGCCAGATTTACAGTGCCAGGCATGTATTTTCTTCTTTAGAGCATGGCCTCCATGCAATTAGAAATTGGTTAGTTACCTTTATAATATCCATGTCACTATTGTGCCCATGAACATTACCTCCCACAATAGTCATATTGTAACTCAGAGCGTTCATATCTAGGTAAGGTTGTTGTTGATGCTTCTCCCCAACCTTTGTAACAACTTCTTACTTTATGAAAGCTAACCAGCAAGGAGAGATCTTTCTGGTTAGTACCAGCTTGATTTCCCCATATCCCATGTTGTTTTTAGAAATAGAATCTTTTTGGTTTTACAAGACAGGGTTTCTGTGTATAGATTTGGAGCCAATCCTGAAACTCACTCTGTAGACCAGGTTGACCTTGATCTTACAGAGACCCACGGGCCTCTGCCCCTCTGAGTGCTAGGATCAAAAGCATCTTGTCCTTTTCCATGGAGACAGCTGTATGTCATTTGGTTGCTGGAAAATGGTACCTACAAGTTAAGAGTTTCTGTGTGAGCAGTTGTCCCACCTACTCCTCCAAGTACACATACAGTTCTCTCTGTCCATTTTGTTTCCTAAGAAATCTCTAACATATACTTTCATATTTGATTTTTATACTTTATTTTTCTGTTGCCTTCATATTCTTGTGAAGTAAACATGTCTTATAGATTTTTCAACATGACTAACATGGTGAGAACACAATCTGTTTCCAGGAATGTAAAAGGGAAGGAAGAAGATGGACAGGCAAAGAGAAAGGTTTCTCTTTGTATGGTTGATTTTCAGATTGGGTGTGTTTTGGATGACATACTTTCTCTTTTATAAATTAAATGCTAGAATAAGAAAAGATAAACAAGATTATTATCAGCAAGACTTTTATAAGTATACTGGGGCAAGCTGATGAACAGATGTGAAAAAATCATTATATATAACTTAACATTTGCCAGTTTGGAGAATCTATATTAAGATGCTGTGAATTACAGGCTTGATATTAATAGTGGTAACACTGAGGGTGGTAGAATGTGGAAGAAGTAAATCCTACTGGATAGAAGTTGGGACATCAAAGGCATACCCTGAAGTGGACAGTACTACTTTGGCTCCTTGCTTCTCTCTTTTTTCTTAGATGACATGACCTGAGTTGTTCCCAGTCAAAGGACCTCAGTGTTAAGTTGCTCAACACAACAATTGGTCTAAAAGCTTTGGAACTGTGAGTCATATTAAGCTTTTCCTCCCATAAGTAAGTAATCTTCTGTATTTACCACCGTATCTGATATTGAATAAGATACTCACTCTGCCCCTATTATTTTTATTTTCACCATATATTTAGTACATTTTAAAAATTATTCTATTGCTATGTTGTTAAAAGATCTCACAAAAAATTAAACAAAAAAAGCAAAAAGCAAAGCATACCCAAGCTGCAAACCACAATCACTGAACAGCTTGGGATATGAAACACCTTGGACTGGCACCTTGGAGCCCATTCCCTCCAGAGGAACACCTGACCCAATCTTGATGTTGGGATGAGGAAAGCAGATCTGCCTGGAGTGGATGCTGAACTAAGCCACCTTGGGACCTTGGAACCTTCTGCCCTTGCTGGGGAAGACATGAGGAGATAGGGAGAAGAGAGAGTGACTGGGAGGAGTGGGAGGGAGGAAAGAGTTTTAACAAGGGGATACATGGATAAAAAATGAGACTTTATTCACAAATTAGAAAAAAATAAGTAAAAAAATTCTCACAAAACCATAATTTTTATTTCCTCTTTGTAGAAATTATAGCAGATATTTTCTGATGTCTTCCATTGATCTTACACATGAATTCTGGTACTAGGTCTTTGTATTTAAATAATAGGATATTTTAAGAAAATATACAGTAGACATAATAGTGTCTTTCAAAGAAACCCAGTTCCTAATACACAGAATCTTTGAATATGTTGCTTTGCATAGTCAATGGAATTTTGAATAAGGAATCTTATATAGAGATTATCATAAATAACTAAAATGCCAAAGTATAAAGGGCCATAGCAATGAGTACAACTTTAGATTCAGGCTCACATCAGTGTGGTAAAAACAAGATTAGGTAGATCATTGCTGTTTTGAAGAATGGTTAAGGATCCACAACCTATGGCATGTGTACAGGCTCTATCAGTTAAGAGAAAGAATCAAAAGAGTATCATCAAAAGCCCCCAAAGAAATTCAGCATTCCCAAAATCTTGATTTAAGTTCAGTTAGATCAATGCTTTTTATTATTGTTGGGCAAAGCAATAGGAGTGAACTAACAGGCTGAATTAAGAAACTTGCTAAGTTAACACTATGAATTGATAGGCACATAGAAATCCCTCTGTGTGTGTGTGTGTGTGTGTGTGTGTGTGTGTGTGTGTGTGTGTGTGTGTGTATGTGTGTGTGTAGACTATATGTGTGCTTGGTATCTGTGGAGGCCTGAAGAGAGCACTGGATACCCTAGAACTGGAGTTTTGAATTATTGTAAACAGTGATATGAGTGTTAAAAATTAAGCTTCTGTCTTCTGATAGAGCAACAAGTGCTTCTAAATGGTTAAGTCATCTCTCTAGACCCTGAATAGTAGAATAAGTGGTGTGTATTTAGCCTGCTTCTCCAGATGTTAAAAGTGTACTGAAATGAGTAACGCTTAAAAGAAATTACAGTGTAGCTTCAAGCAGTCATCCACAAATGGTCAGTTCATTATAGTTTATGAGTTTATTTTCTCTGTGTGCACATATATTCATTGTCCTTTAAAAGGCTGTGAGTATTTATAACTCTCATCACTAAAGAATGTTACAATTTTTATGACTTAGGTACGGGAAATCTAGTAGTACAAACTAGTGGAAAAATAAGAATTGATAACTGGGTAGGTAGCAAAGCAAAAGAAACAGTAGAAATAAAATAAATGACAATAAGCTTGGGCAGTGACAGAAAAAATGTGTAGTTTCTCCTGAAAAGTTTGAAGATATCTGAAGAAAACGTTTAAATGTTTGGAATAGTCCCCAACAATTAGCACCTACCTAGATTCTTATACAAAAAAAGAACTGTTTGTGAGTACATCATCCTTCCACATGGGTAATATTAAAACAAATACTTCTTCATGAATCTTTTTTGGGATAAACACCACTGTCAATTGCTTAAGACTGTTGAATCAGGTCAAGGGGGCAATTCAGGTTTCTCATTTTTGACAGGGTAGGTGTTGAAGAAATTTTATGTTTTTCTCTCTTTCTGTTATGTCCATTGATATTTTGATGCATATTGAAGAGGCCTATATGTCCAAATATCCTGCTCTCAAATGATATGAAAGAAACTTGGCTCTCTGCTAGTTTTGAAAATAAAATAATTTTAGCAGTTTAATTTTATTTACTTACTATAGTATTTTGGAGACCCTTCAGGATTAGAAAATGTATTATGAATCTTTAATTAACAGGTCTTATATGTCATGAAACATTCTTCACTTTTATTGGCAGTCTTTTACCTTATACAGATTTTAATGCAAATAATTAGATTATGTAACTTCAAGCATACAAAAATAAAGTTCTAAAATCAAGCTTCAGGATAAATAAATATGTAACTCTATGTGCAGACATTTTATTAAGTTTATATTTAGGGCAAATATTTGATGTTTAAGGAATAAGTTCTGTCTCTATAGTCCCCAATAATAAAATTTATGAGCAAAAATATGCAAACAATATATAAAATACTTTTAAATGCCATCAATTCTTGAAACCATTACTGCTTTGTTACATTCTGCAACCTGCCATTTGAAAGAAGTGTAGTTAATGCATCCTACAAATTTTGACATTTTCAATGTTAAAAAATATGAATTAGACACAGAAACCACTAAGTCAGAGATTATTATTGTGAACATAACCTAGGTATTTCTGTGAGAAAATAACTCAAAGCCCATGTTTGCCATCAGAGAGCTGGAAAAAGTGTTGTACAAGATACATAAACACTCAAACTGCTTGAATTTAATTTTAATTCATTACAGTGGGTTAACACAAAATTATCATATTAATATTTGTTCAGAATCATCAATTTGTTGCAAGTTCCTTTTCCCTCCAGAACTCAATATCAGAAATGCAGGAAGAAAAAAATATATTGTAATACGCAAATGGGAAGTATATATTAATGACATTAATTTATTAGAAAATTCCTGAAAATGCTGTTCAAGGAATAGTGAATGAAGACTTTTCCCAAAAGATGTCTTTCATGGCTAATTTTATTTATTGCACAGTGCTTTGTCTTCTTGCTAGAGTTTTCATAAAATACATTCATTAATCTAAAGACTCTCAGCAATCTTGCATTCAAATTAATATCTTGCTCTAATATCATATATCCAAAGTCATTTGATCATATTAAGTATTTTGGAATAAGTTTGTAAAATTTCTCTATGTAATAGCCCCTAAATCCAGGGACAAATAGTCAGTGACATTACAACTCTAAGTACCATACAGTGTTTGGATTCTCAAGAAAGGCAATAAAGTGACTTTTCCACATAGAAACATTTCTTCTTAATAGACTGACCACTATGTATAGACTTTGTCTTTTGCCAGCAGACCAGTTTGATTTATTAGTATTGGAGGCTAAGCTTACAGCTGAATATTCAACAGCAATAGCCTATTTCTCAGAGATCAAATCATATCTCCTTTGTCTGTCTCAGACTACTCATTTTTTTCCCACCTGTAGCATCTACATTGACTCTGTCCATCAGAAATGTTCATTACCTTCATGTGAAGCAGAAGGCTAAAATAAGAAATTATGGCTAAATGCAGCACCTGTGACATTTTGAGTAAATGTGATTATATAAAGGCACGACTTGTTAGCTCCTGTCACCGTTGTTGGGGGAGCATCAACTTCATTTGCCAAAGAATATGTGCCCAGGAATTGAACAGCCCCCAGAGCTTCATAGGCTCTTAGACAGGCTTGAAATGGACCCAAGGGGCTCTTCAGTAATTGCCTACTCATGTAAAGTGCAAAAGAGAAGTGAAACAATTAACCAGAAAATTAAATCTTAACCAATTCACAAGACGTTGATTTTAGCAAAAGCAATATACATTGGCCTTTTCTAACAGCTGTTCACACATGACTCCCTAATTGATTGCTAGCCAAACAGCATTGTTTACTGTGATAAGGTAGGCATTTACACATTATGTGTAATCTCATATACTTCTTGTAATAATTTGATGAGGAAAGTATTCCTCACATTTAAAAAAAACACAGAGCAGAAGCTGAAAGAACTGTTTCACAGGTTATCATTATGAAGAACAGTGAGAGGCTGGGAATTCAAGTCCAGTAAGCCCAAGTATAAAATATACCTTATAATCACTATAACAAATTGATCCTTTTTTATGCTGAATATCATCCACTTATTTCTCCAAGTCTATTCAACTTTCTTAGCATCTTTCTCTGCCATGTGAGAAGTATATTTAAGATATGCTAATTAATATTTTTTCTCTGACTTTCAATTGTATAGGTATATTTGGGTTCAGAGACCTCTAACTGGTAGAGTAAGAGGTGGTTTGAAGACATTTCTTTGTCTAGTTTTTATTCTACCAATATTGTTTGGGGAGGCATCTAATTTTATAATTCTCTAATAGTCCTTAACCATTTACCCTCTGCTTTGGGCCAAGAGTTGTGTAATCAATTACTTGATTAGATGTCAATAATAATTTTCTCAATTATTGTAAGACTGTCTCCATGTAATGTGCCATGTATGATTTCCAATGCAGAGGTAGAGTATCTCTCATCCCATTAGTACAGGATAAAGTAAACTCTTGCTTTTATAACAGAATGTAGCATATGTAATATTTTTTAATGACATAACAAAATCTTGGCACTCAAAAGCCTTTATCTTCTGCCTTTGCCTTTATGTAACCATGAGATTCCATAACAAGGAAGGCTGTTTAGATTGCTTGAAGATACATGGTCACAGAGGGAAACTGGCTCACTTAACAGGAAATAATGTATAGACATGCCAAATGACACCATTGGGGAGCACCATTTCCATTCGGTCTCCCATGTCACCTACATGTGCAGCCCCAGGAAAAAAAAGTGACTTCCTCGGTGATCTCAGCCTAAATAGCTATCCCACAGAATTATGGGGAAAATCATTACATGTTACTTACTAAGTTTTGTACTTTTTGTGATACAGCATTTAAATGATTTAGTAGCTCACCTGACCTGTGCTTCTGTGTGGTCACCTTATGCATAAATCTTGTCCTTAGGTTTTACATTGGTGTATGACATCTATGTTCTTGCCGAAGCTTCTGTTATTAACTGAATAAGCAGTCAAACAGTTCTTTGGGAGAGGGTTAATTAGGCTCCCCCATATGCATTACCAAATCAATACAAGTATTTCTTCAGAAATCTTAATTATAATAATTATATACAATAGTGACTTGGCCAAATAACTGTTGCATTATCCATCAGTGCAAATCTGAAATTAGGTATGATTAACCCTATTCATGAATGAGAAAGAAGTTTAAGGAGTTTAAAAATAAGCCATCATGTGTACTCCTTGTGAACCGGGATTCAAACCTCCATTTTCAGTTACTTCAAATGCTTATTCTTAGTCTATGCCATCAATCTATCTCAAAAATGGAAACGTTTAGTCACAAAACTTAGCAGGAGTACTCTAGCACCCACTCTGTCAGCTGAAAACTTCCAGATTTATATTTCATAAAAGGTTTTCAAAAGCTGCTATTGCTTTTCATGGAGGATAAAGAAGGAAGATCACAATAGTGACAGCATATTTTAACACAGTCAAATGGATACAACTTATTTATTTATTCTCCCAAGAGAATACAATTATTTTATAGAGCCTAATAATGGATCACTGGCAAAGTTAGTGGCATTTCCCAGTAAACCTTCGCTGGAACTATATCTTGTGATCTCTGTAATAAAAGTAGATATGGAAGCAAGAGAAATAATACCCTGTGGTTCCTTACTTGCTTTACTTCATACAGTTAATGTTAAACTTCCTTGAAAGAGTGAATAGAGAATATTTGTGTTAACACTGGGCCTCAAAGGGATGACACCACCCAAAGTGTCTCTCACAGATTCCTGGAATGTGACAGGACCAGAACAAGCTAAGTGATTTGTACCTAAGAAGAAAAAAAGAGACAGGAGAGGAGATGAAAGTATATTTTAATGTTAAAACAATATCACACTGTAATGTGCTAATTAACAAAGGTCAGAATAATACTGCACCTTTTATCTTAAGGAAAGACAGTTATGCATATATATATATATATATATATAAAATACATATCACATTGGATGAACATGTATACTAAGAAGGGAGAAAATTATGGAACTGCAACTGGGTATTAGTTAAATAAGATAATACAGCTGGCCCACAGCAGCCTTAGAGGTGAATGACATCATGCTCAGGCCCAGTGGAGACCATATCTCTGAAACCCAGCCTGGAAACACAGCCCTTGGACCCCACCTTCACCCAGTCCCACCCTAAATCCAAGCCAGCAGGGAAAAACTCCTGCAGTCCCAAAAGCCCCTGCAAAATCTAGCCTGCTGAACACTCCAGCTGAAAAATCTTGCCCCAGTGACCAGAGCTACCTCAGCAACAGACAGAAAACCACAGACCCCTGGCCCACAGCAGACTAAGTGCAGACTATGAGATAAAATTTCCTTAGTTCCTATTAGATCAAGAACAGCTACCTGAGACTCTAAGTTTCTCAGTGCCTCCTGGATCAAAGGTAGCCTCCTGAAATCCACAGTGTGTCAGCTCCTACTGGATTAGGAGGGATCACTGTGACACAGATTAGACTACCTTAGGTGGAGCAAGAACCAAAATGGACCAAGAGAGGCTTCCTGAGACACAGACACACCCAGAACAGTCTGCACCAAAATCAGCTCCCTGAGATTCAGACAAATCATGCAGTGACTCAAGAAAGCAATTGGCAGATGCCAGCACAAGAATTCATATAACAACATAAAGAAAAACATGGCACCAATCAGAAGAATCTGGTGTTTCTACAACATCAAGATCAGAGCATAGCAATGCAGAAGAAGAAGATGGAAATGACCTTAAATACAAATTTATGAAGATAATAACAGAAGATAAAAAATTCTCTTTTTTTTCTTTCTTCTCATTTAGTTACTGCAGCATAATTAAACACCCTGTGACAAGGCTCCCTAAACAAAAGAAGACCTTAGCTATGTTCTAGCCTTGAGGTCTTATAAACAATGACATTTTTAAAAATTCACTAATGACTAAGTACATCCCCTGATCTTTCTGGTTTTGTGATACCTCACTCAGGAGGATATTCTCCAAATCCATCCATTTGCCTGTGAATTTTAGGATATCAATTTTTTTTTCTTACTGCTGCGTAGTACTCCATTATGTAAATGTACCACAGTTTGTTAATCCATTTTTTAGATGAGGGCCATCTAGGTGGTTTACAGGTTATTGCTATTACAAATAATGCTTCTATGAACATAGCTGAGCTAATGCTTTGGGGTACAAATGTGCATCTTTAGGGTATATGCCTAAAACTAGTATTGCTGAGTTTTTGGGGAGACTGATTTCCAGTTTTCTGAGAAATCACCATACTGCATTCAGGAGTGACTGAACAAATTTACACTCCCACCAACAATGGAGGAGTGTTCTTCTTGCTCTGCATCCTCTCCAGCATAGGCTGTCACTTGTGTTTTTAATCTTAGCCATTCTGACAGGTATAAGGTGGGATCTCAAAGTTGTTTTGATTTAAATTTCTCTGATGGCTAAAGATGTTGACCACTTTTTCATGTGCCTTTCAGCCATTTTTAGTTCTTCTGCTGAGAATTCCCTTTTTAGTTCTGAACCTCATTTTTTAATTGGGTTTTGAAGGGTTTGGGGCTCTAGTTTCTTGTTTCTCTATATATTTTAGAGATAAATCCTCTGTCAATTTTACAGTTGGTAAAAATCTTTTCCTATTCTGTAGGCTGTCATTTTGTCTTAACAACTGTGTCCTTGGCTTTACAGAAGCTTCTCAGTTTCAGGAGGTTCTAATTATTGATTGTTGTTCTTAGTGTCTGTGCTATCGGTGTTGTATTTAGGAAGTGGTCACCTGTACCAATGCAGTGGAGGGTATTTCCCACTTTGTTTTCCATCAAGTTTAGTATATCTGGGTTTATTTTTAGGTCTTTGATACACTTGGATCTGAGTTTTGTGCAGGGTCATAGGTTTGGATCTATTTGCATTTTTCTACACAATACCATCCAGTTATGCCAACACCATTTGTTGAAGATACTATCTTTATTCTCTCATTGAATATTTTGGTCCTCTTTGTCAAAAATCAGGTGTTTATAGGTGTGTGGGTTAAATTTGGGATCTTCAATTTGATTCCATTGATCCACAAGTCTGTTTTTTATGCCAGTACCAAGCTGATTTTATTATTGTAGTTCTATAGTATAATTTGAAGTCAGGGATGGTGATGCCACCTGAGGGATTTTGTTCAACAAAATTGTTTTGGCAATCCTAGCTTTCCTTTTATTCTGCATGAAACTGAGTATTGTTCTTTCAAGGTCCATAAAAACTTGTGTTGGGATTTTGATGGAAACTGCATCAAATCTGTAGATTGTTTTTGGTAAGATTGCCATTTTTCACTATGTTGATTCTATTTATCCAGAAACATGGGAGATCTTTCCATTTTCTTATATTCTCTTCAATTTTTTTCTTCAGTGATTTAAAGTTTTGTGAAACTGATCTGTTTCTTCTTTGGTTATAGTTTCACTGAGGTATTTAAATGGAAGAAAATACAAACAAAAAAATTGAAAGAGATTAACAGATTCCTGAAAGAAAATAAAGAAAACTTAAAAAAAAGAAAAAGAAAACAAACAGGGTAAGAAAACATATCAAGATGTAAAAACTGCAATAGAAGCAATAAAGAAGACACAAACTGATACAATACAGAATATAGAAAATCAGGACAAATGAATAAGAAGTGCAGATGCAAGCATACACAACAGAGTGCAAGAGATGGAAGAGAAAAATCTCTTGAGTGGAAGATTCAATAGTGGAAATAAATACTTCATTCAAAGAAAACACTAAAACCAAAAAAGTCACAACATATAACATCCAGGAAATATAAGACATTATAAAAAGAGCAAACCTGAAAATAATTGGGATTAAAAAAAGAGAATACCAGCTTAAAGACATAGAAAAAATATTCAACAAAATCATAGATGAAAATTTTTTCAACCAAAAGAAGGAAATATCTATAGCAATACAAGAAGCTTACAGAACACCACATAGACTGGAGCCCTCCTCCAAAAAAAAATCTGCTCACCACGAAGTAATAGAACCACCAAACATACAGGAAAACACAACAATAAACACTAAGAGATGCAAAAGGAAAAGGTCAAGTTACGTATAAAGATGGACTCATCAGAATAACTCTAGATTACTCAATGGAAACAATGAAAGCAAGAAGATCCTGGTCAGCTGTTATACAGACACTAAAAGAACATGGCTGCCAGCCTAGATTACTATACCCAGAAAAATTATCAATCACCATAGGTGGAGTAAATAAAATATTTTATGACAAAACCAGATTTAAATAATACCTATCCACAATTCTGGCCCTACAGAAAACACTAGAGGAAAATGAGATGACATAACCAGAAGGCTTATTAGAATACATGGTGGTTGATAAATGGTATTTTTTTTTCTGATGGCATTATTATTACATAAGGGCTTGACAGATCCTTACTGATTTAGTAGATCTCCATCCTCAACAAAAATATAGCTTCAAAATTTTGCAATTTTAGATATTTAAATTAAATATCTACTGGAAGCTTTATTCCATGTCAAATTCAGGGCTTTGCTCAGAATACCACTGATTGCTTAGGGTATGTTTTCCATCAATCATTCTACTTTTCCTAGAATGACAAATGTGTATATGTCTGACCATATTTGTTTTTATGTGTATTCCATTTCATAGGAGAAACTATGAATACCAAAACCCAATACATATGTCAAAAACCCAATATCCTCTCCTACCTTTAGTGACTCATATAGGAACCTGGCTCCTTTATCCTTTGAGATCTGAAAGCTAGAGTTCAACATATAAGAAATAGCCTTAGATCCATTTACAACATGTTTTAATAATCAGAACTAGGCAACCTCTGATGTCTGTACCCATGCAAACATTTTGTACCTCATTTTTTGAAATTGTCAATGTTTAAAAGTTTAAATATTACTTATAATCCTGAGGTTATTTTATAGGTACTAATAGAACAATGGTATGGTATTGATTTCTTGATAGCTTATTTGCCATAATCAGCTTAACTTCAACTTGTAGGAAGCAAACTTCTAATTCTAGTCTGAAACACAGCACAAGATACTGGTTTTAGCCTCATCTGTCACAACTTTAAATTTCTTTGTGAAAGACTAGGTATAAACCTTAAATAATAAATCAAGATTAGCATCTCCCAGATTTTATGATCTTGCAAAATTGGTTTTCTTTGCTTTAATTTGTTTCTAATAAAGGGAATCTTTCCCTCTGTTGAAGAGTTTCTTTTCTTTACCATGTGCAAGATTCTCAAAGACAACTTGCTTTCTATTTAGAAGGAAAAAGACTTTCTCAAGAGAAAGTAGCTTTGCTGAATAGTCAGGTCTACAGTCATTTGGAAGAATACTAGAAATAATGAAAGGCTTTTGAAATGGATTGAAAAAAATACCTCATGCCATCTAGGACATGACATGTAAACTATGATATCAAATTTATATCTTCTAATCCAAAGCAAGAAGAATACTATTTTTTTCTGTGAAAGAAAAAAATGATAAAAACAAAGCAAAACAAACAAACCAAAAGCAAGCCAAAAAAAAAAGTGAGCTACAATTTCAGCACATACAAATGATAGTGAAAAGCATGATTCACATGGCAATTTTAAGTTTGCTAAGTTTTATCTTCATTTGAGAAGTGATAATTTGAAAACTCCAAGATTGTGACCATTATTATATCATTATAAAGATTATTCCAGAACTTAAAAAAATCCCAACATCACGCAACACAGCCACAGTCCATGGCCCAGAACCTGTCCACATTAAAAAAACTAATTTCAAAAAAAAAAATTGGGAACAATGTATCAAATAAACAAAAAAAAAAAAACAAAACCAAAAAAATATTTTGCATGCTAGGCTAGCTTTCCACCACTGAGCTACATACATTAATAATTAATTTTTCATGTTAAGCATCTTTTATGTGTTTATTTGTTTTCATTTTAAACATTCTAATTGTTTTTTGAAAATCAATATTAAACTTTATATAAAAAAGCAAAACATCCAGGATAGGAAAAAAAAACACACACAGTAATCAAACTTCTCTTTTCTCTAAAATACATAAAACATAACCTGGCTTGGAGAGCTTTAGATTTTATTTTGTATGCTTCAGAAATTAATTTTTGCTTCAGATATTTTTTCTTAGACATTGGTTAAACCATTTCACAGGCATGAGACTAAGGATCTCTACATTACAATGGAGATAGCAGCTATTGTTTCTCTGGATATGATGGATGTAAAGCAGTGAATATCTGCCCAGCATTGGTACAAGCTCAGTGAGGTCTGGAAGGACTATTCAGTCAGATACACTCACAATGTACAAGAATGAAGACATGAGTTTCATGCCCAAACCTGTGTAAAAATTCAAGCATGATGATGCACATTTATAACCTCTTTACTGGAGAGACAGGGACTGATGGAGCATGCTAACCAGTCAGTCTAGCTGACTGGTAAGCTTCAGGATCCAGTGAAATACCCTGTCTCAAAAACAACTCTGGCAAAGTGATCTCTAGTCTACACAAATGCAAACACACACACACACACACACACACACACACACACACACACAGAGAGAGAAGAAAAATATAAAACATTTTATTTTTTAAATCTAAGAAGTCTTTTTGAAAATTTTAGTTAAAAATTTTTCAAAGTATTAGCAGTATATAAAAATAAAAATTAAAACTTTGAATATAAAAATTGTAGTAAATTTACACAATGGAGTATTATTCTGCATGAGAAATAATGACATTGTGAAATGTTCAGCCAAATGGATGGAGAGAGACCTTACCATTTGAGATTATAGGAATGAGTGACATTTCAGGGTCAAGTAGAAACCTGATTATATTGAGAGCTTCTCCTAGCAACAGTCTGTAGAAGTATGCAGCGAGTAACAACTAATGTTCAGTTGATCAACTTTACAGATTCTCCAGTAGAAAGCCCCACTGCAGTTGCACGAATTCAGATGGTATAAAAAGAAGACTCTGAGCCAAACAGAGAAGGCTGAACTATCAGAGAGAGAAAGCACCACAGTCCATTTTCACCCAGCTGTTTTGCAACTTCCTCAGCCCCATTACTACTCTCCTCTGCCTCTACTGGGTTCCTAAGAGACCTTATATGAATTTTATGTCAGTTGAGTCACATCCGGGATAGGATTAAGCTTATATATTTTATAACTATCCTTGAACTCCAGAAACAGGAAGTTCTGTCTCTAGAGTTATGGGATTAAGGATGTCGGTCACTACTCTCAGCTTTCCCTGTGCTGGGATTAAAGGTGTGTGCTATTGAATCTCAGCTGTTTGTCCTTGTACTCAAGGATCAAGAATTTCCTGAGCTATCTGCTGTGTGCTCTCTCTCCAGTATTTAGGTTTTATTAAGTATGTAATATACATCCACAGCCCACCTGGAAAGGCCAAGGAATTCCTTACTGTTAGTGACCAGCTGCTCTGTAATGTCTCTCAAGTACCATTTTATTTCTTCCTTAAGAATAGCTAAGGGTGTTTTCCCACAGCATTTGTGTTTATCTCATCTATGTATTCCATCTTAGGGAACATATATTTGTGGATGGACAAGAAGATGACTTCCAATTAAGTTGTATAATTTGGATATATGAAAATATACCAGGATATTTCATAACCAAATCTGATTTTCTATTTTTAAATATTCATAAACCTTTTTATTCATTTTTAAGGATTAAACAAAAGTGGCAAATTGTTAACCAAATTAAACAAAAAAGAAAGAATTACTTCAATAAAACTAGAAATTGAAATACAAACATTATAACAGATATGAATGAGATTCCAAAA
>PVIH01005860.1:103880-118488 GCA_004025045.1 Sigmodon hispidus
AAAAAAAAAAAAAAAAAAAAAAAAAAAAAAAAAAAAAAAAAAAAAAAAAAAAAAAAAAAAAAAAAAAAAAAAAAAAAAAAAAAAAAAAAAAAAAAAAAAAAAAAAAAAAAAAAAAAAAAAAAAAAAAAAAAAAAAAAAAAAAAAAAAAAAAAAAAAAAAAAAAAAAAAAAAAAAAAAAAAAAAAAAAAAAAAAAAACCCCAAAAAAACAAAAAAAACCCAGCAATAACAGAAACACACATAAGAAAATATAGAGTTATGGCTGAATTCTACTAAAACTTAAAAAACTAAGACAAATGCATATCATATAACTCTATAAAACTTAAAAAATGGACAAAGCCTTTAAAGGTTACAAAGCCAATGAAAGGCTGATATTAATCATTGTATTTTTTTCTTTTTTAAAAGTTTTCATATATATTTATTATTTGGTGTTTTTATATCATGCTCATCAAACTCAGATATCAGACCTCTCAGTATCATGCCCACTCTTATGATCTCCCCATTTACAAAATTGCTGCTCATTTGCTTACTGGAGCATAATTGAACTCCCTGTGGCCAGACTAAAAGAAAACAAGTTTTTACTTACCCACCCCTCTTCCAGAGTCCATCAAGGCAGAAGTGAGGCACTGTCATTTAACTATGTTCTAGTCGTGAATTCTTGTGTATAAGGACATATTTCTCTCTCTCTCTCTCTCTCTCTCTCTATATATATATATATATATATATATATATATACATATAGATAGATAGATAGATAGATAGATAGATAGATATTGAACAATCTAAGTCACTTATAGGATTAGTAAATATCTTTTCCCATTCTGTAGGTTGTCATATTGTCTTACTGACTCTATCTTTGGCCTTAAAGAAGCTTCTCAGTTTCAGGAGATTCCACTTATTGATTGTTGTTCTTAGTGTCTGTGCTACTGGGGTTATATTTAAAAAGTGATCACCAGTGCCAATGCATTGGAGGGTATTTCCCACTTTCTCTTTTCCTTTTAGAGTATTTTTTTCCTTTTTTATTAAGAATAAAGTCACACATAGTAAATATATGTGTAGCAATCTTATTTGCATTACCACCCTTGATAAGCCATGCTTATGATTCTTATCCTCTTTATAGTTATTATTAACTTTTCCTCATTTTAAGTTCATGTTACTGTTTTTTTTTTTTGTTAAATACAAAATAAAGAAGGGAAAAAAGAAGAATAAAGTCACGTTTTCTATCCGTGTATATCCTTATTGAAGGTCCCTTCGTCCTCCCACCCCCTCAGGTCACTCTCTCTTCTCCACATCTCCCCATCTCCTTCCCAGCATGGACAGGAGATACCAAGGTCCCAATGTCCCAATATTTCTCAGTTCAGTCTATACTCCTGGCAGATCCAGTTTTCTCCCCCCAACATCGAGACTGAGTCAGGTGTTCCTCTAGGGGGAATGGTCAGTCCAAGATGTTTCAGATCCCAAGCTGTTCAGTAGTTGTGGTTTGCAGCTTGGTTCAGTGTAGCTGGGTTTATATTGAAGTATTTGATCCACTTGGATTTAAGTTTTGTGCAAGGTGATTGGTTTGGATCTATTTGTATTTTTCTACACACTACCATCCAGTTATTCCAACACCATCTGTTGATGATACTATCTCTCTTCCATTCAGTATATTTGGCCTGTCTGTCAAAAATCAAGGGTTCATTTTCAATGAGAACTATAAATCATTTAAAAGTCTGTTCTAATTCTTTTTCAGCCTATCATGAAAAATAACAATTTCTCCCCAGTCTAAAAGTTGTTACAATTAGCTTATTCACAATTTTAGAATATCTTCAAACTAAACTAATCACTTTGCAAAGGTCTCATAAGGCATGAGAACATTTTCTCAGAGGTTTCTCAGAGAACTATTATAGAAACAAGGTTATTAGCACAAAGCAACCTCAGATATGATGTCAATTCTTTGCTTGTTAAAGTCAGACTGATAACTCAGACAAGTGGCCATGGCTCAAAAGAATGCCAATGCCTTATCATAGTAAGTGGCTCTGCTCTATTCAAGGAATGTGCTCTGACCTTAAAGGGTTTGAAAATTTTCTGAGAATTGTAAGGACTTTCAAAAGAATCTATAATGATGACAAAGATGATTCCAGCTAAAATTCTTAGCAATAGGGGATACATCACCTGAACTGGGTATTTTCTGTGTCCAGACAAATATTCCAGAAATCGGATTGGGATCCCAAACTAGCCTCATAACTTTTAATCTAAGACTGTCTGGTCTATGGAATATGCAGGGGCAAGGGTATCACAGAGAGTGTTGGAGTAGACAACCAATATGGATCCAGCTTCAAACCTATGCCAGGAGAGTGAACTCACACTGATTTTCTTTTAATTAAAAAAAGAAAGCAAAAATAATAAAAGGATAATGGAGTGGTAGAAACTGGAGACTGAATGGCCAGAGACCTAGACAGAACCAAACACTGGTAGAGAAAAATAAATGTTCATGTAATAATACCTAACAATATTTTGCTATAATTATAGATTGGGACCTAGCCCATTTTTACCAGAGAGGCTTCATCTAGCTACTGATGTATAGATGTATAGGCCCTAAAGGCTTCAAAGGGTCTGGGGGGACAGACTGCCCTCAACCAATTCTAACTGATTATGACTGGTGCCTTAGAACATGTGCTTATAACACTTCCTAGTAGCCATGAGGGTACCTTGAGTGGGCACTTCCTTATAAGCCAAAATGGGATCTGCCTGGGGCTTTGGCAAGAGAGGCTGATTCCCGATGTGAGATGATCTAGACCAGCAAGAGATACTGAAGCAGCAGATGTCAGCAAAGCAAAACCCTTCCCCCTAGCTGGGAGGAGGGTATTGAAGGCTTTACCTTCCTCAATAAATTGAACTTGTTTGATTCAAATAGTTTTCAGAGATTGAGTCTTCGCTTTCTGTACCTTCTCTTGCCTTCCCCTGCCCCAAAAGAGAATAAGAAGTACCCAAAACATAGGCAGCAATGGAAACAGATGCAGAGACCTACCGTCAAGCACTGGGGAAGACGTGAGAAATCCTGCAGAAGAAGGGGATGAAGATATTTGAAGACTGAGGAGTTAAGAACATCATAAATAAACCAACAGAATCAACTGTCCTAGTCTCATAAGAGTTCATAAGGACTGAATTCATAACCTGGAAGCCTGTATGAAACTGACCTAGGCCCTCTGCATATGACTGAGAGTTGTATAGCTTGGTATTCTTTAAAACAGTGGGAGTAGAGGCTGTCTCTGTCTATTTTTTTTTAATGAAAGGAAAATGTGAAAAAATATTTTTAAAAATTAAGAAATCTTTTATTTCTTTTTAAAATAAATTTATTTAAGACTAGGTACCTTCCAACCCAGTATAACAAGCAAGTATGAAAGGGTGAAAAAGGAGTCAGAGACTCATCTGTTTCCCTTTCCCAGGGATATCAAAGGGTTCCCCATTAACCGCAGTTGCACAAATTTGGATCATAGAAAACAAGACTGTGAGCCTTCAGGAGAAGGCTGAAATATCGGAGAGAGGAAGTACCACTGTCAGTTTCACACAGCTGTCTTGCAACTTCCTGAGCCTTGCTCCTGGCCATTTCTGCCAGTCACTTCTTCACTTGCTGGGTTTCTAAGAGGCCTTATATACCCTTCTCCTCAGCTGTATCCCATCCAGGTTAGGATTAAAGGTGTGAACTATTCTATTCCATAGCTAGCCTTGAACTCACAGGAACAGAGGAAGTTCTGTCTCTGGAGTTATGGGATTAAAGGTGTAGGTCACCACTCTCAGCTTTCCATGTGCTGGGATTAAAGGTATGTGCTATTGAATCTCATCTGTTTGTCCTGGTACTCAAGGATCAAAATATTCCTGAGCTGTCTGCCTAGAATATGACTATGTACTGTATTCCCAATATTCCAGGTTTTATTAAATATGTAATATATCACCACAATTAACCATCTTTGCTACCTAATATTTCTAGATCTGTGGATTATAGCATAATTATCTTTTATTTTATAGCTAATTTCTACGTGCATACCATATTTGTTTTTTTCAGTCTGTGTTGCCTCACTAAAGATAATCTTTTTAGTTCCATCCATTTGCCTTAAAATTTCCTGGTGTCTTTGGTATTAACAGCTGAGTAATACTCCATTGTATAAATGAACCATATTTTCTTTACCCATTCCTTGATTGGGAAACATCTAGGTTGTTTCCATGTTCTGGTTATAACAAATAAAACTGATATTGAATATAGTTGAGCAAGTGTCCTTATGATATTATTGAACATCCTTTGGGTTTTATGCCCAAGAGTAATTAGCTTAGTCTTATGGTAGATCAGGTTGCAAGGGGTGGGACAATACTGAAGGAAACTACTGAAATGGGAGAACATTTCAGTGTCAGGTAAATACCTGGCACGAGAGATTCTCACAGTAACCTACAAAAATGACCTCAGCTATGACTCCTAGCAATAGCAGATATGTAGGCTAAACTGGCCATCTCCTATGACAAGATTGACATGTAGTTCTATTGTTATTATAGAGTTTTTATCAAGCAACTGCCAGAAACAGATGCATAGCCACAAGCAAGCATTAAATAAACTTTAGGGAAATCCTGCAGAGGAGAGGAGAAAGATTACAGGAGCCACAAGTGAAGAATGCCACAAGATACACATAAAATCAACTAACCTGGTCTCACAGAGGATCACAGATGGAGCCTGCAAGGGACTGCCTAGGCATTCAGCTTATATGTTAGAGTTTTGTATCTTTGTCTCCTTGTGGAAGAAGGGAGGAGAAACTATGGGTTAAATGTAAAATAAATAAATAGAACAGAATTCAGATATATATCAAACATTACAATCTTAAAGTAATAAAAATTGTACTATGTATCAAATAGTTACAATACAAAGAGATGTCTTGTATATAGAATAAATAATTTTAATATGTGCATGTGTTTCTTTCTCTTAGATAATCTAGTGTTTTCTCTCTCACTTTACAGGTAGAATATCTAATGTATCTATAAAGTAGCTAATGAATTGAAACCTTGCACAAGTAGAATGAAAATTCAAATTCAATTGTGTGTGATAAAACAAGGGGGGCACACTTGCCTATCATTTTTACTTTACAGAATACATGAGCCAGTCTATGTTTTGGTTCTGTTGCAGAGGTTCAGGATAATGGCATGAGCCTCAAAATCTTCAGCAAGTGTCTGATAGAGAATGGCCTTGCCTTTGGAGTTTATGTGGAAAATAAAAAGAGAACATTCTACATGGAATGTCATATAGTGATTAAAAGATCAAGCTTTCTTTCTCTGATAGTATCATGCTCTTTTGAGGATTGTAGAGTTTGGTGAAGCATACCTTAATCCTTCCTGAAACTTTCTGATTCCACACTTAGTAACTAACACATTCTTTCAGGTTCTACTTCTTGGAAGTTCTCCATGAACTCCCAACTGTGCCTACTTGAAAAGTAATCCTTCTAATATATGAAATCTGGGAAAAAAAGATGCAGCTGAAGAGCATGTGCACTAGTGAGGTTTATCTGAATGGCCTACACAAGTCTGGCAGTTGGAATTACTTGAGGGGTTTCTGAATGAGCTAGAAACTCAGTGAACATTTGCAGAACTTGAAAGCTTGGTAAAGGAGTGCTGACAAATGGGTTTAAATTTTAACTTCTAAACTATCTCCTAGAAGAGTAAATGTGGTATTAAAAATTCAAATGTCCCTGTTCATGATAATAGAGTTCATATTTATAATTCCTGCTTGTGACATATTCAAACTTAGGTTGAATTATTAATAGTATATTTGAGAGTCCTGAAACTATCTATGTGAGATACTTAGTTTGGTAAAGAAGATCGTGTTTAAAAGACTTGTCAATTACCTTAGTGAAGTTTAAGTTAAGTCCTTAAAAATATGTTTGTTTTTTTTTAATATAGATATTCCTAGAAGTAATTGACTATGGACTTGACAATGCATTGGAGCTTTGTAAAGGAAAGTTTAAGATGAAAGAAGGGAAGAACCAAAGAGGATACAGTATCAATAGCTAGACATAAGTGTACTTACAAGACATGTTTATTGAGTTTTTGGTATAAAACATGTCTTATATTAGCTATTTCTTAAGCATTCCATGATAATGGTTAAAGTAATCATTTATCACTTTATTAATTTGTTATACTTCACCTCTCTGTACCAAGAAGGGAGTAGATATTTAAAGTCAGAAAATCTATGCCCTTATTGAAGAGAATTGTATGTCAGTTATATTGTCTGTATAAAAGAATAAATGCAATAATTAATTCTCTTAACCTCAAAAATATATATTTATTTCTGGCTATCTATGTTAGACCACTCCACCCTGCCTCCAACTACATCAGCAGGGAAGGGTTTAGGACTTTGAAATCCACACTCATACTCTGCCCAGAGGTGAGGTGAGGTCAGCAGGCCCCAAGCTTAAATCCCAATCCTTTCCCAGAAAAATTGTGTTTCAAGACCGAGGTCTGTCTGTGGTGTGTGTCTACACACACTCCTTAGCAGACAGGAATAGAGTTTGGCTGTGAGGGGCTACTCCAGCTGCACCTAAAAGAGGGACATCACAAGGCCACCATGCTTCCAACTGCAACAGCAGAGAAGGACAGAGGACTTGAAATTCAGACCCTTGTACAGAGCAGAATCAGAGACTGAGCTGACCACTTTCTCAGAGGCGACAGGAGACACACAAGCCCTAATGCTACAACTGACCAGGAGCCACCTAATCATGAACCACTGAAGCCATGGGAGGACACCAACGAAGAAATACATACAATAATATACAGAACAACAAGGTAACTCCAGAAGAAAGTGGTGGTTCTATAACTACAAGACCTGAACAGAGGAATGAAGAGGAAGAAGAAGGAAGTAACACCAAAAAACACACTTATGAAGATCATTGAAGCCATCACAGAAAACATGAAAAATTCCCTTAAAGAAATAAAAGAAAATACAGACAAAGAATTGGAAGAGATGAACAAATCTTGGGGAAAAAAAAAAAAAAACAAGAAAAGGTAAACCAACAAATGAAAGACACATGCCGGGAACTAAAAACTGAAATAGAAGCAATAAAAAGGTGCAAAATGAGACAAAGTTGGAAACAGAAAACTTGAAGAAAAAAGCTGAAATTATAGATACAAGTATAACTAACAGAATCCAAGAGATGGAAGAAAGAATCTCTGAAGTGGAAGACTCAGTAGCTGAAATAGATACAACAGTCAAAGAAAATACTAAAATCAAAAAAGCCGTTACACAAAATGTTCAGGAAATCTGGGACACCATGAAAAGACCTAACTTGGGAATAATAGGAATAGAAGAAGGAGAAGTATACCACCTCAAAGCTACAGATAATGTATTCAATAAAATCATAGAAGAAAACTTTTCTAACTTAAAGAAGGAAATGCCTAAAAAGATACAAGACACTTACAGAACACCAATTAGATATGACCCCGCAAAAAAGTTAGTGTGCCACATAATAATCAAGCCACAAAACATACATAACACAGAAAAAATTTAAGAGCTGCAAAAGAAATGGGCCAACTTAACCTATAAAAGCAGACCCAAAAGAATAACACCTGACTATTCAATGGAAACAATGAAAGCAAGAAGGGCTTGGTCAGAAGTTATACAGACACTAAAAGACCATGGATGCCAAAGTAGAATACTATACCCTGCAAAATTATCAATCACCATAGATGGAGTAAGCAAGATATTTCATGACAAAGTCAGACTGAAACAATACCTATCTGCCAAGATCTAGCACTACAGAAAGAATTAGAGAGAAAGCTCCAACCTAAGGACCCTAGATACAACCATGAAGCCACAAAAAATCAATAATCCCACAAAAAAATATCCCAGAGAAAGAGAATACAAACAAGTTACCACCAAAAAATAGCAGGAGATATCAATCAGTGGTCACTAATATCCATTAATATCAATGGACTCAACTCATCTAGAAAAAGACACACAGCCCATCGGTTCCGGTTCTGCTTCCGGGACCAAGTGCTGTCTGCAGAGTCCCAGCACACTCTGGAATGGGGGGGCACATAAGCTCTGCCTGTCACCATACCCACAGCTCCTGCTGAGGGAATTTGCATGACTACCTACCACAACATAGAACTGAGGGAACTGACAACTACAGAGGTCCCAGTAGGACAGACTCAGACCATGCAGAGGTGAGGAGGGGTCACCAGGCCCAAGCACCTATATCCAGCCAGAGAGGGAGACTTGAGCTCCCATTGGTTTCGGTTCCACTTCCTGGACCAAGTGCTGTCTGCAGAGTCCCAGCGCATTCTGGAGCAGGGGCAGATAAACTCTGCCTGTCACCGTACCCACAGCTCCTGCTGAGGGAATTTGCACGGCTACCCATCGCCACATCAAACTGAGCAAACAGACAACTACAGGGGTCCCAGAAGAACAGACTCAGACCATACCCAGAGAGGTGACAGGAGGCACACAAACCTGAGTGCCACAATTGACGAGGAGCCATCTAATCGAGAACCACTGAAGACATGGGCAAATGTCAGTACAAAAAAATTACATAATAATACAAAGGAAAACATGGTAACTCCAGAAGAGAGTGGCAATCTTACAAATACAAGACCTGAACTGAGCAATGAGGAGGAAACAGAAGGAAGCAACACCAAAAATTCTTTTTTGATGATCATTGAAGATCTCAAAGAAGATATGAAAAAAAGACTTAAAGAAATAGAAGAAAATACAAATAAAAAATTGGAAGAGATGAACAAATCTATGAAAGAAACATGCCAGGAACTAAAAGCTGAAATAAAAGTTGAAATAGAAGCTGAAATAGAAGCAATAAAAAAGGCACAAAATGAGGCAAAGATGGAAATAGAAAACCTGAAGAAAAAAGCTGGAATCACAGATACAAGCATAACAAACAGAGTTCAAGAGATGGAAGATAAAATCTCTGAAGTGTAAGACTCAGTAGCTCAAATAGATATATCAGTCAAAGAAAATAGTAAAAGTAAAAAATCCATAACTCAAAATGTTCAGGAAATCTGGGACACCATGAAAAGACCTAATTTGAGAATAATAGGAATAGAAGAAGGAGAAGAATACCAGCTCAAAGACACAGATAATGTTTTCAATAAAATCATAGAAGAAAACTTTCCTAACCTGAAGAAGGCAATGCCTATAAAGATACAAGAAGTTTACAGAACACCAAATAGATATGATTACCAAAAAAAGTCAGCGTGCCACATAATCAAGCCACAAAACATACAGAACAAAGAAAAACTTTTAAGAGCTGCAAAAGAAAAGGGTCAACTCACATATAAAGGCAGACCCATCAGAATAATGCCTGACTATTCAATGGAAATGATGAAAGCTGGAAGGGCTTGGTCAGAAGTTATACAAATGCTAAAACAGCATGGATGCCAAACTAGAATACTATACCCAGCAAAATTATCAATCATCATAGATGGAGTAAACAAGGTATTTCAGGACAAAATCAGACTGAAAGAATATCTATCTACCAATCCAGCACTAATGAGAGTACTAGAAGGAAAACTCCAACCTAGGACCCCAGATACACCCACGACATCACAAACAATCAATAATTCCACAGAAGAATACCCTACAGAAAGAAAATACAAACAAGTTGCCACCAAAAATGGCAGGAAATATCAATCAATGGTCACTACTTTCACTTAATGTCAATGGTCTGAACTCTCCTGTAGCGGGAAATCAGGAACTATGTATGTGAATGATCGCGTCAGAGGACTGGAGACGAGCGGGGCGTAGTTAACTGAAAGGATTGTGGAAGTAGACCTTCAAGGGAGAGGACCAGGACAGGAAGCCAGCATTCTCTCATGAGAGTTCCCGACTGGATGTGCAGTTCGGGCCAGCAGTACAGGAGCTCCGACGTGTGACATGGGGATGAGGAGTTTTCCTTAGAAATGCTCCAGCACACTGCAACCTTATCCCTTCATTTTTCTGTTAAAACCATCTGTGTTTTGTAAGTGATTTTCACAAAATAAATCCCATCTAAAACATATCTCACGGTGGGTTTTTACGGCCATAATTGGCGCCTGAATGTGGGGCTAATTCCACAAACCCACTGGGTTCCTCACCCACCAATGGATCCGGTCTGAACAGCTTTGGTTACCAGCTGTGCATGAGCCTCCTGTATGCAACCAGGAATGAATCTGTATTCAGCAGACCTCCTGAGAGGCGGATTGACCTGTCCTGGTGTCACACACCTGGTAGGATTTGTTGAAAGATCTAACAAAGACCCTCCCAGCAGAATCACCACCTCGTTTCACATACCATTGCTGCCGCTGCTGATTTTGACTATGACATCTGCTGGCCATAAGTTTCATTACATCTGAGTATATTTTTTTCTTCCTTTTCTTTTCCACATATTTTTTTTCCTTTCTACAATGTCTTACCAGATAAATGTTCAGAATTTTACTCACTTTTTCACCATGGTGATAGAGGATTATTTTGAGGATTATGCATTTGGAGGTTATCTCAACCCAGGAGTCCTTTTGCTTTTCTGTGTGATAATATACTTCATAACTACCTATTTTAAGGGAGCTCAACATAGAGAGTATGAGGCTAAGATGTCTGGCATGGATGAACGTATTAAGACACTCCAGAAAATCATTGTTTCCATAGAAGAGAGGTCTACTTTGATCAGAGAGGAAGTTAGAGCTCATATTGATGAAAATTTTACAAAATTGGATGAAAAACTTAAAAAAATGAATGAAAATTTTGTTATAGGGGAACACAGAGCTCAAATCGATGAAAATTTTAGGAAATTAGATGAAAAATTAAAAAAAATGGATGACAATTTTAGGATAATGGATGAAAACTCTAGGAAATTTGAACAGAAGATAGTAGAACGGGTAGATGTGGAGACTGGGAGGATTTTCAATTCTATTAAATTGTTGGAGAGGTCATTTATAGAGGACTTTAAAACACTGGGAAAGACCATTACCACTAGATTGCAAGATCATGAGACTCGCTTGGAGATTTTAGAAAAGGATTTGGAGGCAACACCCGCAGAGTCCTCTCTTAAACGGTGCTACTGCAGGGATGATTCTTTACCTAGAGTGGTTACCATGAGGGGACTACCCCCCATCCATCCAACTCTATTCCCAGTTGTGGCAGAGGCCAAAAGATCAAAACCACGTGGAAGGACTTCTGACAATATAGGATATAATTATGAACCTATACTCATGAAGGATTTAAAATCAATAAAGGAAGCCATAGTGAACTATGGTGTACAATCATCTTTTGTGAGGCAATACTTAAACTCTTGGTCAGCACAGAATCGAGTAATTCCTGATGACTGGAAAAATTTGGTAAATGCAGTGTTGAACAATGGCCAAAACTTCTAGTGGAGGAATTGGTTTAGAGAAGAGGCTAAAGCCTAGGAAACTCGAGATCAAACTGGGAATGTTACCATCTCCAAGGACCAAATCCTTGGGGAAGGTGAGTTTGCTGATTTATCAGTTCAAGCTACTTATATGACCATGCTCTGTTGCTGTGTTGTACTGCTGCCTTAAATGCTTGGGAAAAGGTTTTGGACCCAGGACAGAGAATTGAGTCATATACCCAGATTAAACAAGGTCCAACGGAGACTTGTACAGACTTTTTACAGAGGTTGACTCAGGCTGTAAGTAGAGCAGTGTCTGATTCAGAAGTTAAAAAACAATTGATACTCTCTTTGGCCTTCGATAATGCTAATATGACATGTAAAAAATTGATCATGCCATTAAAGATCAGGGGTGCACCCATAGACGAATGGATTCAATTTTTACTTAATGCTGAATATTTACACCCTGGTGAAGAGAATTTTGTAGGTCAAGCCATTGCTAATGCTAAGATGAGAAATCAAGGCATTATTTGCTTCAATTGTGGTAAGCCAGGCCATATAAAGAAAATTTTAGACAAAGCACACATGGGAACTTTTCCAATCACAGGAGTGAATTAAACAGAAAGCCACTACCTCCTGGACTATGTAGGAGATGTAACAAAGGCAGATATTGGACGAATGAATGTAGATCTATAAGAGACAAAGATGGTAAACTTTTACCCCGGGAAGGCCCCAATAATCAGACCTCCAAGCCAAAAAGGGTTCAGTCATATCCAGTTACCTTGGAAGAGCTGCGTCCTCAGGACGAGTAACAAATCCCAAGCCTGAAACAGTAGATCATTTAACCATAGACAATAGATTGCCCTTACAAGAGAAATTGTTGGTATCCAGCAAACCAATAATACTCATATTTTGGCAGACCTCCATAAATGAACAAAGACCAAAGTTGACAATAAGAATAGACAATATTTTTATGCAGGGCTTAGTTTACTCAGGGGCTGATGTTTCGATCATAACTCAGCAGGCCTGGCACCCCAGGTGGCCTCTGAAGGAGGTAGATGTTCAATTTTTAGGTATTGGGACATTGTCTCATGTAAAACAGAGTGTGAGATGGCTAGAATGCATAGGACCAGAAGGACAGAGAGGGAGATTGAAGCCATACATGGCCAACATAGCAGTGAACTTATGGGGTCGTGATCTCCTACAACAATGGAACACTCAAATTAAGATTCCTCCAGGCCTAAATACTAGCCAAAGAACTAATCATGGCCTTGAAAGTACTACCTCAAGAGGCTACCTAAAACAGCCGTCGGTCATTCAGGTTGCACAAAGATGCAGTCTAAAAACTGCAAGCACCCCTAAGACAATAACAGCCCTGCCTTTGAAGTGGTTGATGGACAAACCTATTTTGGTTCAACAATGGCCTTTGGCAGAGGAGAAATTTCTAGCCCTAGAACAATTGGTGCAGGAACAGTTACAAGTGCAACATAATATTGAAGAATTGACCAGCCCATGGAATTCCCCTGTATTTGTGGTCAAGAAGAAGTCTGGGAAATGGAGAATGGTGTCGGATTTAAGAGCAATTAATAAGGTGATTCAGCCCATGGGCACCCTACAATCTGGTATACCTTTACCTTCTTTGCTACCTAAAGGATGGTCTATAATCATTATTGATCTGAAGAACTGTTTTTTTACAATACCTCTACAGGAACAAGACAGGGAGAAGTTTGCTTTCACTATACCTAATTTTAATAATTCAAACCCGGTAAAAAGGTACCAATGGAGGGTCCTTCCACAAGGGATGTTGAATAGCCCCACCCTATGCCAATATTTGGTCCGACAGCCATTGGAAGTGATACGCAAACAATTCCCACAATCTATCATTTATCATTATAAGGATGATATATTGTTAGCGGACCCAGACGTAAATACCTTAGAAAGACTGTTTGAGGAATTGAAGAAGGTGTTGCCTGATTGGGGACTTCACATTGCCCCTGAAAAGAAACAAAGAGGGGATCCTATCAATTATTTGGGATATAAAATAGGCTTGCAAACAATTAGACCTCAGAAGGTACAACTTAAGAGGGACCGATTAAAGACACTTAATGATTTCCAGAAGCTATTGGGTCATATAGCCCACATACGTCTGGTTATTGGTATTAAAAACTATGAACTGGTTCATTTGTTCAAAACTTTAGATGGAAATAAGGATCTGAATAGTCCCAGGGAATTCTCTGCTGAAGCTGAGAAAGAATTAGCATTGGTGGAAAAGAGATTACAAGAAGCACATGTTAACCATATAGACCCAGACCTCGACTGCATCCTGGTTATTTTGCCTTCTGAATATTCCCCTACAGGAGTCATAATGCAAAGGGAAAATATTATACTTGAATGGATATTTCTGCCACATAGACCAAGTAAAAAACTAAAAACATACATTGAAAAGATTTAAGATTTGATTTTCAAAAGAAAACTCAGGCTTCGACAACTCACTGGAGAGGATCCAGCAGAAATTGTTGTACCTTTGACCAATGAGGAAATTGATCGATTATGGGTGGACAATGAATCTTGGCAAAAGGCCTGTAGTGGGTTTCTGGTGGAGATCAATAATAAATATCCCCGAAGCAAAAGGATTCAATTTATAAAGAAGACTCATTGCATTTTCCCCCGTGTGGTACAGGATAAACCTATTTCTGGAGCTCCTACATGTTTTACTGATGCAAATAAAACAAGAAAGGCTGGTTATAAATCAGAAAACTTCAGTAAAGTGACACAGAGTCCTTATGATTCTGTTCAGAAGGCAGAACTGTATGCCATTATTATGGTGTTATTGGATTTTCCTGGACCTCTTAACCTGATAACTGACTCTCATTATGCAGAAGGAGTTGTATTTCATATTGAAACTGCTGACTTCATTCCTGATGATACAAAATTAACCCATTTGTTTGTACAGCTACAGGATATCATCAGAAATAGAACACATCCTATGTATATAACACATATTAGGGCTCATTCAGGCCTTCCTGGCCCTTTAGCACAGGGTAATGATGAGATTGATCAGTTATTGATAGGGAATGTGGTAGAAGCCTCAGAATTTCACAAGAAGCATCATGTCAATAGCAAGGGATTAAGGAAGAGTTTTCCCATCACTTGGCATCAAGCCAAGGAAATTTTGCACAAGTGTGACAAGTGTTCCCTTTACAATCAACCATCCTTGCCCACTGGGAGTAATCCTAAGGGTACTAGGAGCAATGAGATT
>PVIH01005861.1:0-29201 GCA_004025045.1 Sigmodon hispidus
GAGCTTCGATGATCATCAAAAAGGAATTTTTGGTGTTGCTTCCTTCTGTTTCCTCTTCATTGCTCAGTTCAGGTCTTGTATTTGTAAGATCACCACTCTCTTCTGGAGTTACCATGTTGTCCTTTGTATTATTATGTAATTTTTTGCACTGACGTTTGCCCATGGCTTCAGTGGTTCACAATTAGATGGCTCCTGGTCGCTTGTGGCACTTGGATTTGTGTGCCTCCTGTCACCCCTCTGGTCATGGTCTGAGTCTGCCCTTCAGAGACCCCTGCAGATGTTGGCTTGCTCAGTTTGAGGTGGCGGCGGGTAGCGCGGGTCTGGTGACCTGCAGAGTTTATCTGCCCCTGCTCCAGAGTGCGCTGGGACTCTGCAGACAGCACTTGTCCCGAGAGCGGAACCGAAAGCTATGGGAGCTCGACTCTCCCTCCCAGGCTGGGATATAGGCACTTGGGCCTGGTGACCCCTCCTCACCTCTGGGCAGTCTGAGTCTGTCCTTCAGAGACCCCTGCAGATGTTGGCTTGCTCAGTTCGAGGTGGCGGCTGGTAGCCGTGCAGCTTCCCTCAGCAGGTGCTGAAGGTCTGGTGACCTGCAGAGTTTATCTGCCCCTGCTCCAGAGTGCCCTGGGACTCTGCAGACAGCACTTGTCCCGGGAGCGGAACCGAAAGCTATGGGCAATAAAGCCCTTTCTTTGTTTAAACAAACAAACAAACAAACAAAACAACAACAACAAAAAAAAACCCAGTATGTTTCTGTCTTCCCAAATGAACTTTACTCAAAGGACCAAGCATGGCTCCCAGGGCAGGTCAATATTTGATAACTTGTATATCCTAGGTAGCTCTCCAAAGTTCTGAGATGGGCTGTGGTTCTTCTTTCATTTTGCAAGAACATAAGTAAAGAAAATTAGCTACTCAAATTCTGCTTCAAGCCTAGCACCAAATAAGCCTCACTCACTAATATAACCTCTTCTCCTGTTTTTTATCCTCTGCCTCTTTGATTCTGGCAAGGTAGCTTTGGTTAGTTGCTGTCCTTTTATTTTTTTTACCCAGAATTCTATGTCTATTTCTAGCTATTTTTTTATGCCAGAGTACATCACCTTTACTTCATTTGTAATCTTTATTTTTTTTACCAAAAAAATAATAATTTAATAAATAGGTTTAAAGAAGCCAATTTTCAGATATGCTGTTCCAGTTCCAGGGAATTTTCACTAAGTGATCAGCTGCATATGCAAGTTGGACCATCAAGTTAGGTCCCCTAGTAACACTTACAGTTTTCTATTCCAGGGAAAATATGCTATGATGCTCACATGATAATGATGACAGAATCACCAATGATGTTTTCCTCAGAAAATGTCTTCAATTTAGGAACCCCATATTTTGCTGATCATTCCTGAATAAAGTCTGCTTAAATGGTTTTAGTGATACCTATCTAGTGTACAGTAATTGAAAATTTGGTGGCCTAAAGAAATGGCTCAGTCGGTAAAGCCTTGCTATGCAACCATAAAGACCACAATTCCCATTTCCAGAATGCATGTAAAGCCTGTGTTGTGTCTATGGAACCTATATAAAGCACAGAACTATAATCCTAGTGCTAGGAAGAAAGGGAAGCAGAGACAAGGGAATCCCTGCAATTCTGTGGGGTCAGTAGCTCGTTTATGCAGTAAAAGAAACTGTGTAAAGCCAGGTGAAAGCAAAGAGAAACTGCACATATACAACACATCCCATGCTCACACATATATACACATCACATACTACACACACACAGCACCCACATATGCACTATGCATACAACACAGACGTGAACAAAGAAGTAAAAAGAATGGTGAGTAATCCAGTGTTACTTGACCACTTCTCAGTGTTAATTGAGAAGCAGATTTTATGCCAGGCATGTGACTAAGCATTTCATGCACCATGTCTCATTTGGTCCAAACAATAGGCCTGATAAGTGGATGAGCATCTGAAGTTACCTGATATATTTTTTCAGCAAAATACTATTTAACTGCAACAACCTAGAAAATGACTTTTTCCTATGCTTCTAAGCATCTTTCTTCAGGGAAAAGGGAAACTTAAAAGTTTTTGCCTCTTAACAAATAACCCAGCTTCTATTCCTAGATAATATAATCTTCTCTTTTCTAGAGGTCACACACTGGAACAAATGTATGACCCATCTGTGACAATGAAACACAGCAGCCTCCTGCTTCTCACACAAAGGAACAATCAGAGAAGAGAAAAATAACTAAGCAGACAAAGAAAGTGAGGGGGAAAAACCCTACTTTTAAACATCATCTCACAGAAAAGGCATCTTTCATGGAAAGCATTCCATGTTAATGACTCGGGGCTTCTTCAGCTTTCATTGAGGTAGAGTAAGTCTCACTTTCCATAAAGTAGCTAAGTGGTTGAATTACTCATCCAATTCTCCATTAATTTTAAAGGGACTAGGATGTAGCTTCCATTGACATGAATTCTCATGTCAGAGAAGCAGGATGTCAATTAAAGTTCCTGTGAATGAAATTGTCCTGTCTTATTTCAAGAAGGAGCCACATTCCATGGCCATGCAACCTACAAAGACTGATATTGGAACCTTGCCCTGACTGCTCTGTTCCTCATAGCCTGTGTTATATAGTTTTGAGTTAATATGTGTGTGTGTGTGTGTGTGTGTGTGTGTGTGTATACAGGGTGTGTGGCTCTTCATGAGTTACATTCAGAACACATCTATCCTACAGTTCACTGCAAAGGAAATTGTATTGGCCAGAAGAGCCAAGTACCATGTTGGAGTGTAAGTAAGAAGTGTATCTGCAGAACTGTAACTGTTACATACAACTTGGGTTTCCTATCCAGTGCAGAGAGAGACATTTGTGAGATCGCTGTTATGCAGACTTTTCCAGTAGTTCTAGAAACTGTTGGAAGGACACACTGCCCTTAGCTTCTGCATATCAATAGGTCACTGACTTATATTGTTCTTGATAACTTTTTTCTGTAATTAAAAGGCATGAAAGAAATATGATTTTCAACAAGTCAGAAAAAAAACATTTATTAAGCCATTAATATTATCACAAGGTGTAATTAGGACATACTGTATAATAAAGAACTCTAAAGAGTGTAAATTGGATTATTATGTGAGAGATCAACCAAATGTAGTCACAAAGAATAATGAAATAGCCACTCCGATGGGGGTGTCCAGCAAGAACTGTGGGAGCATATCTAGCAAGCATTACATCCATATATCTTCCATGTCACTCTTTTTAGTCACATGTAAACATATAGAAGAGAATAGTTTCTAGGAATCAATAACATGGGAAACTACATAATTGAAACATTTGCCTATCTGAAGGCTGATGCATCTTTAGAGAATATTAGATGATGTTCTTAATGTCTTTATGATTTGGAGGCATTATTTGGAGGCCAGAATGAAACATTATTCTCTGATCCTGGACAGAAGCATTTAATTTTGGTTAACATCACATCGCTTATTTAATAAATATTTGTATGTATTTTGCTGTTTGTGATCATCAGTGAAGTTGAAAATGTCCAGATATCATCAGGTTCAGCACTCAGTGAACTTACTTCTTTTGAGTATGGGTTTTCTCTCCCCATGTAGCAGGAGGTCTATCTGAATATGCAAGGGGGAAAAATTCACCTTCTTTTATTTTTTTCTCAGGTTGGACTCAGTCTCTCAAATCCCGGAGAAGACATAGTAACAGGCCTGCTTGTTCCTGCTCTCCTTCACAGCTCTCTCGTTTATTCTGGCTTCTTATCTAAATGATCCTATCAATACTGCTGAGAACTCTATAGTCTTTTATTGTGACTCAGAGTTAGCTATGGCCCCTCAGTGCTTGACAGCTGTCAGCTAGGCCACCCTGTAGTTATCATTCCCTAGTATAGCAGCCTGGGATCTGAGATGAGATAGACCACACCAACATCTTATCCCTTCTATCTCTGGAAATAGCCCACAGCTTTCTCAGCTGGAAACACCCTGACTGAAAGCAGCCATCCTCAGCTTTATCTGTGACAGCTAGTGTTCCACTTCACCCAACTGTCTAACATCATCTGAAAAGAGACTAAATGTATAAATTGGCTTGAAATTTTGCATATGTCCTAGAGGCTAGGCGATGAAATACATTTATTTTATCTTGCAACCAATCATCATAAATGTTCTTAAACAGTAGAGTCATATAAATGGACAATTGTTTATAGATATTCCAAAACATGTATTGTTGTCAATTCAGCAAATATTTTTCAAATATTCACTATTGGTAGGAAGTATATGAAGAATGTATTAGATGACAAGGACCTTTGAAAATCTATTTGCCAGATTTACAGTTTGGGCTTACTAGACCAAAATATTAAATATAATACAGTATCCAATCTTGTATTACAATAATTCTGTATGATTCTTTTATCAATTTCCTCCTCTTTGCTCTCTACTTTGTGGCTTTTATATATGTAGACTTGTGATGGTCCTAAATACTTTGGGAAGATTTACATAAGATCTAAAAGAGATAAATCCTAAGAAAAATTTACAAATTATACTCGCAGCCATGTGTATATATCTTAGTTTTAGAATATTAGATTCTGGGAGTTGGGGATTTAGCTCAGTGGAAGAGCATTTACCTAGCAAGCACAAGGTCCTGGGTTCGGTTCTCAGCTCCAGAAAAAAAAAAAAAAAAAGAATATATTTTGAATAAAATGGATACACTTCTAGTTTGTTTCATAGCCATTAAAAACACCTGTTATAGCTTTTATGTCCTCTCTCTTATTTAAATCCTATTACCACTCCATCTCTGGTCAGTCATCAATACAACTGCATTTGCAATTTACATTTGAATTTCTCTACTGCCAATGTTGCTTATCTTCTATGGCTTTCTGACTTGGTGACAAATCATATTTCCTTCATTCCTTTTAATTACAAAAATTATTGAGAACATGCTATTTTAAGTTGGTGACCTACTAATATGCAGGAGATAAGGGCAGTGTGTCCTTCTAACAGTTTCTATAACTAATGGAATGGTCTGCATAACAGTGAGCTCACTCATGTCTTCCTCTGGCCTGGGTAGAAAATCCAAGATGTATGTAATATATAAACAGTAACAGTTCTGCAGAGACACTCCTTCAAGAAATAGCAGGGGTGGTTGCTTTTTGAATTAAAAATCACAGAGCCTCTAAATGGCATTTTAGAAAAAAAATGAATGCCATTAATCTCTACTTCCCAAATGGAATCCAGAGAGATTAAGCCACTGCTGGCTACACATCTGTTACACAAAACAGCTGCATAAAATGGGTATAGATTAACATGGAAATAGATTTTGTAGATGCTCTTTCAGCTCCAGAACATCCTTATAAAACACCTAGTCACCCAGAGCCTCTCTAATTTTCTAGCAACAATTTAAATAAATACAAGATGTCAGACAATAGTCCCAGTTCAGGGAGAAAAGGGCTTCAATTTTACTGGAGTTAATTGAGGCTAGAATCATTCCTGCGACATCATGGCAATTTCACATTGGTGCACTTCAATTAAGGAATAATAAGGGTGCAAAGTAATTTATACTCATAGATTAGATGTCGTCTGTGAAAAATTACTGATTAACTCAAAGGCTGCCTCTGGAATGCTCACCAAGCATTTTAACAGGGGATCCCTCTGTCACCTTTCATCCTAAATATCTGGTCAGAAACTAGCAACACTTAAAATTGCCTTTTTATAAAATTCAATACACTTTTTTTACACATCCATTGCTTTTGTATTTCAAAATTTCCCAAACCACAACTGTTTTGCATTAGTAATATATGTCTATCATCTTTTATTTTTATCACTACTTCATTATTATGTGTGCCCATTCATTTTGGGCATGTGTTTATAAGTCAGGTTGTGTGTGTGCACATGTGTGTTGAGGCCAATAGTATATATTAAGTACTTTCCTCGATTGTGCTTCAAATTATTTTTTGAGACAGGGTCTCTCTTAAAACCATGAGCTCAGAAATTTGGCTATATTACTTATATAGTACTGGATACAAATCTATTTCACATTTTTTATTTATTTTTCTCATACTTGGCATTAATGTGTTCTTTTCTGATAAAGTAATAAGCTATTTTGGAAAATATTGTTATCCAAATGTTCTATATTTTATTTATAGCTTTTAACCATGATGACATACTATGCAAAGACAGATTTGTAATTCCTTTTTTGACTGAATTAAGTTTAAATTATTGGTAAATGATAAGCATCATTTGTGAACAAAGTGTGTAACTTCCCCAACTTCCCAAGCAAATCAGGAGGGTCAACCCTTCATGCTGTCTTCTCATGTCTCTACTGTTGTTAAGTGTCTTAAGCATGGTTAGGAAGCACCAAGGTAAAAGAAAAGCAACTGAAATAATGTTAAAGAAGCTATTAGCCTATATCTTGTCATTAATTATTAGCTTGAAGAAAACAAAGGAGAGCATACAGAATTCCATATTGTTTCATTGGAACGTGAACTATTTCCAGTGATTTTTTTTCCTCCATAAAAAACAAAAAAACAAAATGAAATACATAAACTAGTTTCAGCCTTTTACTCTTGTCTTTATTGTAGGATCAGAGAGCCAGATCTAAAAACAGGTGGAAGATTCAAGACAATCTGTGAGTTTTGCTTCTTAGCAGTGCTATGATTTTTGAGCAAATTTTGTGACTTCTATGCAATTATTATTGTAGTCTGGACTACCATAGTATAGATTGTATGGCTTGACTGTATGTTCAAAGCAGTTTCCATTTTTGCAGGGAACTATGCAAATAGGATACTTAGCAGCATCAAATATTTTCTTTCTCCTTTACTTATACTTTTTGGTCTAGAATAAAGCAAACTGCCATCATCATCATTCTGACAAAGTCATTATGAACACTTTAGTTTGGTGACATCATAATATTGCACTTACAAAAACCAAGAGTGTCACCTTGATGAGATGATACACAAAATGGTCTTAGTGGTAACCTTGTTCATCTATAAACATAACCAACCGTCTTGGGTTTGTCTCTTAAAGAAAATATTTGAACCATCTACAGAGAAGTTGAGATAGAAAAGATCCATAAAAAACTTTAAAAATTATTTAAGAAAAAAGAAAGAAGGTAGAGTCCTAGTAAGTTTAATGACAGGCAAAAAATTCCTAAACTTACAGAGATTACAATGTGGCTCTAGGCCAATGAATCAGGCATTGTGGCAGCTATTTTGTTAGTACTGCTGATAATTTATTCCAAACTATGTTTGCCTTAGGACCCAAGTTTCCAGCTTTCCCAATTAGAAGACTTAAAAGCCATGTTAAATCATTCCATGAGCCATAGATCTTGGCTCAAAAACCATGTGTAAGGAAGAGTTTAACATGATCTTCCTTCTCTGTGGAAGGAAAGATTGTCAAAGCAATAGAAACATGTCACTGGAGTATCTGAAAGTGAATACGCTAAAAGGTATCCGTGGCACAGCCTCACTTCCATTCTCTAGTCATATTTGTACTACTTAGGATTAAAAATGGTATAAATTAACTCCAAACTATATCTGCTTTCAGCTCTTTTTGGGATTATGCAAAAACATAGAGAAATATAACAGTTTGAAATGGCAATGAAAATCAAAGTTTAATTTAAGTGATGATGACAATCATGAAGGAATTGCATGGTCTCATATAGTTGATCATAGGGATTTGATTTGCTGGAACAAGCAAGCACAGAGCCTTATAAATGTTCCTTCTTTCTATGCTGATTTTATGAGATCATTATTTTACCTTGTATTTGAAAATCAGTCATGGTCATGATTTTTATTTTCTTTATAGTTATTGTTAACTTTTCAGCATTTTAAATTCATTTTACTATTTTTTTGATAAATACAAAATAAATGAAGAAGAAAAAACAAAAAAAAAACAAAAAAAGAAATCAAGAATTTATATATATATAAATAAATAAAATCATAAATTCTTTGCTTGAAAATGAAAGCTCTAGCATCAATCTCCATGTTTAAATTACTGTACTTTGTTGCAACAAGAAATAAGGTTAGGAAATACTTCATAAAATGAATTGATTATCCCCTACCAAAACATATCTTCATGAACAGGAATGTGCACATGGGTTGACTTAACCCTGGTCTTTTTAAAAGCTTTAGGATCATACATGGCCCTGGCCATGAGGATTCTGTTCTGTTCTGTATACTAAGTAGCAACAACACTTGAGAAAGTAATTCAGGGGGAAAAAAAAAAAACATTAAAAAGGACTCATTGTAAAATGAAGATATGATTGAAGAGCTCAATAACTCAACCAGAAAACTCAAAAGAAAGCATTACAAGTAGAATGAATGAAGCAGGAAACAGAACATCAGGACTTGAAGCTAAGGCCTAATAAACAAGGAACATAGTGAATCTAGAAACCCAAAAGAAAGGAACATTCAGGAAATGTGGGACAACATGGAAAGACCAAACATTTTAATTATAGGTATAGATGAAAGAAAAGAATCCTAAGTCAATCAGATAACAAGATCTTCAACATGATAACAGAATAAAACTTCCCCAAACTAATGAAAGACACATCTATACAACTATAAGAAGCACACAGAATTCTAAATAGACAACAGCAGAAAAGAAAATCCCCATGGTACAGCACAGTTAAAACTTTAATTATTTCCAACAAAAGCTTATTGAAAAATGTAAGAGAAAAAGAACACATAATATACAAATAAAACCTATAAAAATAACAACCGATTTCTCAATAAAATGAAGATTCCAGAACAATGTATTTCAAGTTACAAATGATTACTATGGCTGGTCTAATATACCCAACAAAACATCTGCCATAATTGAAGGACAAAGAAAAACTTTCCCTAATATAAACAGCCTAAAAATTGTTATTCAACAAACAAAACTAAAAAAGAAATCATAAAATGGTATTTCTTGCTAAAGAGATAAATAAATATATGACAAAGGCTATAAGAAGAAATATAAAGCCATAATAATTAGAACACAAAGTACCACCGAGAACATAAACAACACACATAATCAAAACCAAAATGACCACAATTATCACACACATTTCCATAATTACTTTAAATATCAATGCTTTATATCTGTAATAAAAAGACACAAGTTGACTAAATGGATAAGAAAACAAAATCCATATATATGATTTCTATAGGAAACATATTTTAGCTTTAAAGATACATACTGCCTTCCAATTAAATGTGGACTAGAAAACAAGCAGACATCATTGTCTTAATATCTGAAAAGCTTTACTAGAAACACAAACTAATGACCCTTTATCTCAATCAAGGGAATGATTGACCAAAAAGACATTATTATTCAAAACATATGTAGAGCATATGGGAGCTAACATTTTAAAATAAATGTACTACTGGATTTCAAGTTACAGATTAACATCAATATATTAATAGTAGGTAAATTCAGTACCCCATTTTATTTGGTAGATGAGCCATGAGGACAAAAATTAAACAGAGAAACATCAGAAATAATTGATACCATTGATCAAATAGAACTAATAATTTTACAAGTCGACTTTGAAAGAAATTTTTGGTGCGTAACTTCAAATTTTAGAACATGGACAATGTTCTCGACCCATATCTATGACAAAATTGAGAAATTCATATCAGGTGTACTACATGTTAATTTAGTATGGTATTGATACTCAAACAAATTATAAGTTTATTGTTGTATTGGTACTTAAACAAACCATCTTAGAGTTTTCCATAATTTCTTATTTTACAAAGCTTAAAAGGTTGGGATATTTATAAAAAAAAGTCTACAAAGTAGAAAAAAAAGTGAATTTACTAAAAAGTTCATATAGAGGCCAGTAAAAAAGAAATGTTCTTATACTGCGTATTTCACTGTATTTTTAAATTGCTATTATAAACTATACACTAGCTTTACAATAATTTATAGCTAAACTATTTAGAATAAAATAATTATATTACATACTGTTTTATCATAAAGAACTTAAACTAGGTTCCTAAAAAGAAGTACATATATTTAAAATTTAAAAGTCTACATAAGGAAAAAACAATAATTGTGTTTCTTAGCTATCACCATAAATGAATTAGATATAAGAATACAGTGAATTCCAAATTTGCATTATTAAATATTGAAAAGTCTAGAATGGCAGTACTTAATGCTGTTCATCAGAGATGTCATATATACTGGGTAAATTAGATATAATCCTAACTAAACTATATCTAGTGAAATTCTCATGTTTGTAAATCTTTCTTTGTCTTAAACAGATGCTAATTTCAATGTTCAAGTGTTCCTTTCCCATGATTTTAAGGGACAGAAAATTTCAGTATTATATTATGTAGACTTGGAATAGCAAAGTAATTTCTCCAAATCATTTCCTAAAGGATGAAACAGTCAGGGTGAAGCCACAACTGAAAAGGAGGTGACTATGAATGCACACTCACACTGTCTAGACTTAGAAATTGTGTCTGAGGTTAGGGTCTACACTGACAGTAAACCACAGACCCATGAAATTTAGGGATCATGAACTTGGAGAGATCTGAGTTTGGAAGGCAACTGCTGTATAGAGGGATGGAAAGTATGTATGACATGGAAGGATTTTGGTGAAAGAAAAGGAGAAGGTAGAGACCTTGTAATTATATTTTAATTAAAAAAAACCCTACTCCCTCATTTCTGCCACCACAGTGTGCCAAGCCCTATAATACATGCTTTTCTCCTTTTCAGATTTGTGGATGCTTTTTTAAAAATTATCATTTTTAAATATAAATACATAAATAAAATCTGAGTATGTTTATTATTGCTTGTTTTTATGATCTTAGAACTGACCATTTGTTATTGGATAATAAATTAAAGACTCTTAGCTGTGGAAGACTAACATCCTCTGTCACAGCATTCCTTAGTTAACAATAGTTCCTAGTCATTCATATTTTAGATTCGTAATCTCTCCATTTTCCACCCATTCTCCTTTGATAACTATGTTCATTATAGTGACTAACTAGAAAAATGATAATATTATCTCAAAACCTGAGTGAATCTATTTCAGTTACCATTTTTAGTACTTACTGTTTGACTTGTGCAGAGCTGTTATTTCTATCTGGGTAGAGAAGCACTAATACGAAGGAGGATCATATATGCTATATTAGAAAGATTATCTTCTACTTATACCATAAAAATTTCAAGCTAGGCAGAATATGCAGAAGATGTGTGTTGATATGGATCTATATCAACAACTTCCAAAGAACAGTGAACACATGTCAGACTACAGTCAGGGTTTCTGCTAACCCAGACATCTAACTGCATAGCACTGTATGGACACAGAAAGCCTCAGAGGAAGGATGATTTCCTACCAACATGTCCATGAAAGCTATAGAAAAGTGGACTGTAGATGAGATGGCAGATTATCTAGGGACTGGCCTCCCTACCTTTCCCTTCCCCATCCCTCCCTGTCTGCCTTCAGCCTCCCTCCTCCGCATTCCCACATCCCCTTTTCCAAAAGGGCAAGAAGTCCCAAAGTGTACCAGCTCAGCATCCACTCCAGGCAAGTCTGATTTCCTCATGCTAATGTCAAGACTGGGTTAGGTGTTCCTCTGAAGAGAATGGGCTCTAAAGTGCCAGCCCACGCATAGAAACACTGTCTGATCCCTCCCCTCCAGGCTCCACATACTGCCATGTCAGTGGACAGCTGTCTATCCTTGGAGGGCTTATTTCCTTTTCTTGAAGGTTCCCCAGTGGTTGTTCTTAATTCAGTGAGCTCCCCAGAGATCTATCCAGCCATCACTGTGGGAATTTTCCTCATAAGCCCTATTCGCTTGCTCATATAGACTCTCCTTCCCTGCTCTCAGGTGGACCAGGAGCTCAGCCCAGTGCTCAGACATGTATCCCTGCCTCTACCTCTAGTCATTGTTGGATTTAAGTTCTGTGATGGCACTTGGGGTGGCTATTGTTTAATTTCTTTTTAAAATGCTCCTGAAAGTAAAATTCTATTCGCCCTTTGTTTATATCATATGAAAAATACTTCCAACTCAAACCACAAGAAATATGTTCTCAATATTCAGTGTTCTTACAGTATGCCTGCCCCACAAATGAACATTCCTCTATAACTTTAATGATAATGAAATGGTATTTATTAGCTGTCTGTGAAATCTATGGAAGTGTATTAATGTAATTTTGTAAATAGAATATTGAAATAGATAGATTATAAATATTTGTTGATTATTTTCTACAGACTATTCATTTGTAGAAGTAAGTTAGTGTCAGACCAATGCTAAATATTTCATCAGTGATTCCATCTTTTTCTAATATATGTTAAATTATGATTATTAATTTATTGTTATTAATTAATAATATTATTAATTATTGGTTGCATGGTGCTGTCATTTGGGTAAAAGACTAGTTCCAGGTGTCCTGATTTGTCTCCCAAATCTGCCATTTGTGTGTGTGTCTGATTATGAACATGGTCTTTACATACACACATATACACACACACACACACACAGCACATACACACAGTGCTTTGAGGGATAAACTGAACTAAGTTATGTTAACAAAACAATAATTCTACTGAAAATTGAGCAAGACCATTGTTATATAAAACCATGTTCTTTGGTTGGCAAAGCTGATTCCTGTGATGTTATAGGAAGACATTGATGGTCTATACCCTAGACCCCTTCCATGAGCACTCACTGATCACAAGCATTAGATGACAAAGTTGTTCATTTGTTAGAGTAGAGCTCCTCCAAAATTAATTATCTTAATAAATATCTATGTAATTAAGTAAAGAATTCTCCTTGGGGAAATCAAATCAGAGATACTTTTATCACAAGGAAATGGAGAGGAAAAGAAGCAGTAATATTCAGCATGTAACTATTTCTCATTTTTAATTATACAGAATTCCCAAAATATAAGTATAAATATATCTAGAATAACAAATATTTAAGAGATGGTGTGTGTGTGCACACATACATGCATGTGTGTGTGTATGTGTGTGTGTGTGTGTGCATGTACATGTGTGTGTGTGAAGCAAATCCTCAGATGTGAGTATATACCTGGAGTAGTACAGGAAACAGAGAAGCAAAAACAGAGTGCTATAGTGGAGAGAGAAAGAGCAAGGTACATGGATATTAAGGTGAAAATAGGACAAAGTAATGAGGACAGCTTTGTGTGGAGGAAGAAGATGGACAGAGGAAAAAGGAGGAAGAAAGAGGGCAATATAAAGCTAAAAATATTTTTTGAAGTTTTAAGGAATTATATTGGTTTTTGCTTGCCTAAAATCACACAGAGTACATATACATGTAAATGTATACATCTACATGTATAGTGTAAACACTGTTATCCAACTTGGGCTAATAATGGTTCCCCAAAGAGCCATAAAGTAGTGGTTCTCAACCTTCATTATTTGCAACCCCTTAACACAGTTCCTTTTGTTATGGTGACGCCCAACAACAAAATTACTTTCATTACTACTTCATAACTAGTTGCTACTGTTATGAATTGTAATCTAAATATATAATATGCAGGATATCTATGGCTCCTGTGAAAGGTGTCATGACCCATAGGTTGAGAATTCCTGCCATAGGCTATCAAAAACAACTCCATTTCAGGACATGAGAAATATCCCTTCAAGATGATGCTCAGAGTAGTTTCAAGTTGCAGATTCCCCCCAAAATATATTCTATTGCCATTGCTCTTATGCTGCACAAAGGTTTAATATCTTTCATATACTTAAAAGTGCCAAGCAAGCTGCCACTGAAGAAGGGGAGCACCTAGGAATATTACACAGCTATGGCAGCTATGGACCACAATAATGATCAGCCTGGCAAAGTAACCTAAACAGTGCAATGGTGGAAATCACATCTTCATATCTTCATAGTAACCAACTAACTCCTTTCTGATTTAAGAGTGGCTCAAAAAAGAGAAATCGTGTGTAGTACGAGAAACCTACTCAACTGTCATGATTCCTATTGGAGACCACATTTACATCCATACAACAACCAAATTATAATAATTCACCACATTAATAATTTACTTAACTTTAATTTACTCTTTAAGAATTTCTTTTGACTTTTTTGTTGTTGCTCAACTTTCTCATTTGACAACAAGAGATGAACTAAATGAATTCAGAGGCTTAGTGTCTCCCTTATAAAAACTGTATTCTCCTATAAATACAATTGCCCTAATGAATTATGAAACAATGAAGAATAAAAACAAAACACTTATCAAGTGGTGTAAACAGAATGTATTATAGAAAGCCTTAAAAAAGACATGAACCTAAAGAGAATTTTGCTTGAATCTCTAGTTTTATTCTAATGACCTCCGGGACCTTTTTTTTAACCCCTTCCATGACTCAGATTCTTCATCTGTAAAATGCAGTTTGGCAGAAGCTTAACTTGTCTGCTACCACTTGGTAATATCTGTGGCAATTTCAAAAAATTTGGATTAATGCAGCTCATTAATTGTATTTTAAACCTCCTTCAATGTGCTATTAACTAAATTTATAGGGTTAAAACAAAACACACACAACAATTAGGCTTATAATTTTCTCACATAAGTGTTTGGAAACCTGTAGAATATTAAATGCTGCTCCATCTCACTGGTAAGCTTGAGAACAGTATACACAATAATCATTGTAAAAGTTACTCATTATAAACCTTGTCAAACTAGGCTTAGAATTATTTTTAATGTAAGTACAATATATAAGAGTGTTTACTTGCTTTCAATTCTTGTATACTGGTAATAAGTAAGAAGGTTTGTAAAAAACATTTGAAATAAGACACACTCCTTTGTAGCTGAGACAAATGTCATGATATTACCTCCAGTACTGAGTAATTCCACAAACTGCCAATTTGAATAGAATTGTCAAAATCAGGCAGAATAAGACATTGAAATAGCATCAGGAGAGAAGCATTTTGCTAAGTTATTTTTTTTCATTTAGTATTGTTTTAAACTTTAGTGGTTAGTTTATGGCTCTTTTCAAAGAAATAACAGGCATATACACCTGGGTCTTACAGAATGGTTAAAAAATAGAGGTAACAATAAAAATAATTTCATCACAACTGCTATAAAAGTTGAGCTCAACCAAAAGTAGCCTAGAACCATTTTATGTATTGTTCTTAATAGCATCTCAGTGTTGTAGCAACATGGACATTAAGACACAAACCACCAGGTAAAATTATCATATTTCTATTATGTTAATTAAAGCAGAGGGAAAAAAAACCTACCAAAATTCTCTAAGCAACACTGAAAAAGATGTCCCTTAAATACAAGTTATTTATCTTTTTTATACCAGGTTAAAAAAGTGCCTTCATGTCATGGAAATACTGAGACAATGTGGAGTTGCTCAAGATGTATTTCTTCTTAAGACTTAATGTTTTCTTTCAATCATAAGCCATGTGCTTCATTAAAAACAATAACTAGTTTTTAGCTTCAGTGCCTTCTTTGAAGGCAAGTGGAACTCAGCCATCTGTCTACTTACTCATTTTCTTGAACAGATTTTTGTAAATCCACAGTGCCTTAGTGTCCATTAGTGAGTACAGATTTTAGGCCATAGAAAACATCATATTCCATACGAAAGAGAAGATCATGGAATTCTTGCATCTAAAAGCTTGCCATAAAAGTAATATTCTTCTGCTCATTGCACTTGTACTTGATTTACTATCATTTTGGAATGTCTGATTCGCCAATCTCTGCCTGAACTTAACAAATTTTACTGTTTCCACTCAACTTTAATGATGCAAAACAAAAGATTTTTTTTCTGGCCTCTCCCAAACCAATAATTAGGATGCAAAGATCATGCTTTTAATTATAAATTGTGACTTATCTACATTTCTGTTTGGTAGTAAAATTATGATAGTATGGGAACGAATAAGGAGTAGGAGGCATGGTATGAATCTCTGGGTAGACAGTGTTAATGTTGGCCAGTTTCAAGCCTGACTATTAAGTTTTCTCTTCTCTTTACTTCCCCTTAAGTCAAATGCTTTAGAACTTTTGTGTCTTACATCAGAATCCTAATACAGTTTTCAGCGCCTGAAAGTCTTCTAGAATTCAGGGATTTTGTTTTTCTCTGAAGAAAGTGGATTTTTTTAATTAAATTTTCCAACAATATAATAGTCCTGTTTTAGGTTGTTTTCTAGACTATTACACTGAAAGTGGCCTCTTAGACTTCAGAATGCATTCCTTGGCAACAGACATGTAGAGTTACTGAGATACATAGGACAGCTATCTATTTTCTCCTCAATGGAGGGACAGTGAGTAGGAGGAACACGGTAAAGACCTACATCAAACTACAGAAAAAAGTGTGAGATACTATCCAGAAACTTTGAAATTTCCATTTGACTTAATTATCGACAAACTTCTCAATGTGGGCAAGCAAACTGCGCTACCTCCCAAAAGCCCAGATTCTTATTTTGTGATGAAATGTGTTGCATTATGTAACCATTACCATTGATTTATTGAAGTATCTGAAGTGCCTACAAATTACTTTATAGAGATTGCCAAGATGAAAGAAATGCAGCTCCTTATAGGTAGATATGCAAAAGGCCAGCAAAGTGAAGACTAAGTTCTCTAAGAAAATTGTATGGTATACTAGAGTATTCTATTGGATTCAGGTACAATTCATTTTCAAGATGTCAAAACTACTAAAGTCTTCATGTTCTACATGGTGTGGATATATTTGATTACAGTTCCAATTCTTCTAAGTGACTGCAGGTAACTGAAGAGAAGCTTTATTTTCCAGCCATTTCTAGAAGTTTTAAAATTTTGAACTCCATTATTTTTATTTGTATGTGTCATGTTAGGCACATGTCATAAAGTACATATGGATCAGTTTTCCCCTTCCACTATTTATGTACCTTGGGTTGGCAGCAAATGCTATTATCTGCTGGTTCATCATCCAACCCCATCACCTCTAGATTTTAAAAGTAATTGTTATACAGAACACAAAAAGAAGAAATGATTAACATGTAAATGGGATATCATTAGAAATTGAAATTCCATGAAACAAATAATTGCAAAAAGAAAAATCAAGATTATTGCACAAAATAAACTTTATGCTGTCGGTGGACAGCTGGGGTTGAATCTGGAAGGCATCAGGAAACAGAATGCTTAAAACTTTGTGGATATGCTGATAGAAATATAAGAGGTTGTTGCCCAAATTAACTTTTAAATTTTGATATTGGGCCCTCATTAATACCAGAAAATGTACAGAAGAAGCAACTTGTTTTCATGGTTGTTAGTTAAAATTTAGTGCTGCTGCTGGGGTCATCTGCCTTTTGGTATTCTAGGTAGACAAGACATTTGAAATGCGAAAGTGCTTTTCACTCTGAAGCAGCAGCTAAAAATGGTCAAAAACATTTATTTTTAAAATATGTTTATATAACACACATACATATACACACACAAGTAACATTACATAGACTGAACAGGTTATATTTACAAAGTAGGTATGTCAGTATGTATATGTATATAATAAGAGTTACTAAAAAGAAGGCCATGAATCTGAAGGAGACAAGAAAGGCTACGTGGGAGGAAGGTTTGGAGGGAAGAAAGAAAGGAAGAAATGTAATTATAAACTCAAAAAAATTAAATACTTTTTTTGAATCTATCTCTATAAGATACTGAGATTCAGTTGTCAGCTGAGTATGTTTCTGGGCCCAATTTGCACACTTATAAAGTCAGAAAAGGAGGCCAAAGCCGAAGTGTTGCAAACATTGACTTGAGTGCAGTCAGCTGGCCGCTGTTAACTGAAACAGTAAAGTAAATTCGGGTAAGAAAAAGTAAAGAGGAAAGAAACTCTGGAGAATATAAACTGAGGCACAGAAGACAGGTAACGAAGCTTCCAACAGTACAAGCTCAGAAAAACAAAACAATGAAGAAAATGTACTTTCAAAGAAATCCTTCCATGTCTGACAGTTCAACTTCATACTGTTGGCTGTGCACACAAAAGCATCTGGGTGGTCTGATCATCACACCTGAGAAGAAACAAGCCAGAGAAACAATAGTTTCCTAACATACAGAAGAGGTTATATTCATGGTTTTCACAGACTGGTGAATTCAGGGGTTACTGGCACATCTGCACTGCTGGCCTGAATACAATGAGATATTACACCATTGCAAGGTAATTCCCAAACCCAGCTTAAGACATTTTTATAGGAAAAAAAATGTTCAGTAACAAATATTGACTGTGAAGAAGCACCTAAAGTTTTTTGAATAATATTCATATCAGATTTTTACTAATTTTGGAAATTATTTAATTTGCAAATAGCATTTAAAATGTGCTTATTGTAGAAGTCATTTGCCACAGAAGAGAATCAAGATTTGGTTTCCTAAACTTTACTTATTTATTTATTTTTTTTAGATTTACTTTAGTTAGTTTATGTCTATTGGTGTCTTGCCTACATGTATGTATGTGTTCTGTATGTGTGTCTAAGTTCATATCCCTGGAACTGAATGAAGCACTGTTGTGGGCAACCATATGGGTGCTGGGACACCAAGACCTCCTAAAGAGCCTTCAACATTCTTAACAGCTGAGTCATCTCTGGAGCCTCCAGTCCCCCAGATTTTGAATTGAATTTTGTTTGCAAGTTCTTATCCACAGTAATAGGATAAATTTTACTCTTGGACTCTTTTATTAGATTACGTATTTTATAAACAAACCACAAGGGATAATAAATATGCTTCTGATACAACTTTGAAAAGGGTTTGAAGTAAAAGAAGCATTTGCTACATAAGTTAATATGCTAAGAAATCAAGCATATAGTGTCTATTTAATTAGGGCCCCTCACAATATCAGACAAATTAGAAATATGCTCTTCCCAAAAAACAGTTAATCTATGAGAAAGTTGGGCTAGATCAGAGTTGGCTGTGTGTGCAATGACAGTTTGTTAAAATGAGCATACTTCAGATTAAGAGAGAATGATTTCATGATTAATGAGATAAAGGTGGAAGTAAGGTGTATATAAGCTGAAGAACTCCAAACGCTACCACCAGAAGCCATGAAACCCCACAAGGAGCAAAATATTTGTCCCCTCAAAGAACCTTATGAAAGTGTGTGGTCCAGCCAACAAGTTGATTGCAGATACCAACCTCCAGAATTAAAAAAAAAAAAAAAAAAAAAAAAAAGGTATTTTGTTTTAAGATGTATTTGTGGGAATTTGTTATATACATCACTCCTTGCAAACAAAACAAACCCACCATTTTCAGAAAAAAAAAAATTGAATCTGGCTTCTATAAGCTTTAAGGCTTGCCTATTCCACCAGGAAACTGTGTATCCCAAGGTCACTTAGTAAGCCTGTACTCACAAGATCTACAAATCTATTTGTACCCTTGGTTCCAGATACTGGTATCCTGTTGTCCCCTGACTTTGTGAAAGTAATTCTATAGAGAAAATGACCCCAGAAACTTCTTTTGTCACCCAGAGGGAACACACAGAGTGTGAGTGGACAGCTTCCTTGACTGTATGGCATGGCAAACAATCCACCCTGCCTTAAAAAATAAGCTTCAGTATGAGTTGCTTTCTCTCATTGTTTTAACATACTACTTATCTTTCAAACCACAAAAGAGCTCTGGTGCCAAAGTTGTAAAAAAAAAAAAAAAAAAAAAAATACCTGACCCTTATTGCCATCTTTTCAAGGTGGGCTGACAAAGAAAAGAACTATAAACAGAAAAAAAATGAGTAATAAGGCTTAAATAATAGTTGTTAATATTAATCTACTGTACTGTAGTACCGATTAAAAGATTGAACAACAGCCAGCCAGCAGTTCTAATAGGATTTTTTACTGTTTTCTGCAAAGCCTGTGGGCCCAGTTCTGATAAATCCTGGGTTTGCTTTCCATTTGTTCTCTATAAATGACTCTCTGTCGTGGAGTTGTCTGTAGACACACAAAAGTTTTGTGCTGCATAGAGATGCTTCTGTAGTTCTCTTTTTAGACTGCTGGTCTGTACCTTTGGAAAGCATGGGTAATTAATACAGTGAATCACTGAGCTAATTGCTGTCTACATATTTTATAAGCACAATAATATACAAGACCATAACTCAGATACAAAGAGAGCACAGCCATGTATAAAGTGATACAGTGGAAAAGTGCAACATGTTTAAACTGAGAATAGGGATTCACACATGCCCATGATGTTTACCAGTGTAGTAGAATGTAAAATGAAAGAGGAATGCTGCTTCACAGAAGCACATAGTTGCACAGTCAGTTCACGACTTTTCACAGAACACCTTTGTGCTCTGTGTGTGTGTGGTCTTCAAGAATTTTTTTTAATATATTGTGCATAGGAGAATCTACTCATTTCCAATTGCACACAGTTATAAAACATGAAATCTGGTCTTGTATACAAAGAAGTGGGTAAACCTGGGTTTCATAGCTATACCTCCAGTCACTCATATCAGGATGGTCACAACTTCCAGTAACCCCAGCTCCAGCACCTCTATTGTTCATAAGCATCTACATTCATGTGCACACACATGTAGACAGATATACATTATTACAAACAAAATAAATCTTAAAATATTAAATAAAAATAAGCACTCTCTATTCCTGTTTTCAAGAAACTGACTTATATCTAAGAGTAGGAACTACTTACCTTACTCCCCCAGAAGTAACTCTCCATGCTATGATTTCATGATCATTCAGGACTTCTGTTCAACTGTCAGGGTTTTTCATTCCTTTCCAGATTTGTTCAACTGGCACTTTCAAGGTTGGGGTTTATAAACTTGTTATAACAAGCAACACCTATGATTGAGTGGCAGGTGTTCCTAGGACATTACTTTGAGAACAGCACCCTATGAGAATACTCTATATAGTAGGGATGGTATTGATAAAGAATATGTAAAACTTTCTTAGCTATAGGGTAGAACAGGAAAGACCCGAAGTAGGTCTACATGTTTCTGTTCTCCTTAGTCAAAGGCCCTCATTACCAAAACTCATGAATCTCAAGTCTTCTCTCAGACCATCATATCTGCTTAATCAATAGAATCAATCAATAATTGGTAATTTTGACCACATTTATTAGAATTTTAGAAAACCAAGAATTATGTGGGTCAGAGTGAATCAGCAGTTGATCATAAACCAGGATTGTTCTATTAGAGTAAGAGTACTATTCTAGTCTCAATAACACCCCAGAGGCAATCCTCCCACACTTCTGAGAACTCACAGAATAAGGCAAAACAGCAGGAAAAAAGGCACTGTCTGTTACATAACAAAGCTGAGGGGAAAACTTGGAGAATCTCAGGGATGAAGAAACGCAAAGTACATTGCAGCTGAGGATGAAGCTCAAGAAATATCTGATGACTCTGGTGTGAGAACTTCAGGGGATGCCTCAGTCAGGATGCTCTGCTTTTGTAGGTCTCACTTTGTAATCTCACTTTGGCCCTATCCAACATTTCCCAAAGGTGATTATGCCTCATAGAAAAGGAGATTCCTAGGACAGACCTCTCTTATACTACCATGCTGAGCTGAGGTTGTCAAGAACATGAGGTATGTATTCAAAGATTAGTTTTCTGATCTTTTGGGAGGAAAACAAAGAGAGAAAGACAGAAAAAAAGAGGAAAAGATAGCAAAAAAGATGGAAGGAAGTGATAAACATGAACCAGAGGAGTGCTCATCATGAAACAATTTTAGTTTGAACTAGAATTTTATAGCTGAGTAAAAACCAGCATTGAATTCAGTCAATTTGTAATATTTCCTTCCTGTTCCTTAACCTTTCCCAAGGAAGGATGACCTAGAAATAATAATACCACCTCAAGCCAATTAACCAACCAGAGAACTTTAATTTTTCATTTTTATTTTCTTCCTTAAGTTAGAATTTGCTTTATTCTTCTTGTGCATGTAAAGGTGAGTAGAGAACATTTGCCAGAGAATCCTTAGTAAGCTGTGATCCCAGACCACAGAGTCTATTATTATACAGACTGTCACTTTAATATTGCATAGTTATTTAAAAAGGATCTTAAGTAATATAGATTCAACTTATCCAAAGCATTAATCTCCCCACCCTGGGAAAAAAACTGGTGTGTTGTGGTACATATTTAATAAAACTTGAAATATCAAGAGATCAACCCACAATCAAACTAAGCAGAGGTCATTGTGGATCTCCAGGAGTTCCAGGGATCCAGAGAATCTCTGTGAGTACAAAGCCAAACAGCTGGGCTTCAATGGCACACACCTTTAATCCCAGCACAGGGGTAAGCCAGTAGTGGTGGCCTACACCTTTAATCCCATAACTCCAGAGATCTTTCTGTGTTTCTGTGCATTCAACCTAAATACCAAATAGAGTAGCTCATGTCTTTAATCTTATCCTGGATGGGTTACAGCTGAAGAGGGTATTTAAGGCAGGCTTAGGAAAACAGCAGGCATTAGAAGTGACCAGGAGCGAGGCTGAGGAAGCTGGAAGATACCTGGGTGAGATTTGACTATGACTTTTCTCTCTTTGATATTTCAGCCATTTACCGATATCCAGCTCTGAGTTTCTTTTAATAGAACTAGAATTTGTGCTACACTGGTGTGAGCCATAAAAGAGCTGTAAGAGGGCCAAGGACAATTTTCTGAAAAAATTACTCATTGACTTAATTTACTTTAAATTGCAAAAACGCTGCTTCTAAAATTCATTTATTTTTCTGGCTCAGGCAAACTCCTGACCTAGGAGGTTTCTCGGCTCTGGATGCAACTGCCTGCTCTTCAGTCTGCTGCTGTGGTCTCCATCCAATGCTGATATGTTCATGGGGTGTTCTGGTTAGCCCAGCCCTCCCTCACTCTTGATCTTTCTTGACTCTACCTGCCTATTGCTGAATATTAGTTAAGATGTGTCCCATTTGTTTATGCTGTGGAATATGTGCTAGCCATGGAAAAGAAGGAAAGAAAGATATATAGAATAAAGAAAAGTAAAAAGTTTACAGAAAAATGTAGTTAAAGATAGATGGGATAATATGTGTCAGAAAAACTGGGTAGAAACTAAATAAGCTAATACTGAGCATTCATAAGTAAGACTAAGTCTCCATGTGTTTATTCGGGAACTCGGTGGAAGCTCCTCAAAGTGTTAAAAAACAACAGCATACACCCCTTCCAGTTTCTTCCTCATTCCTCTACATTGTTTCTTATGAAATCCTACCTTTTTGTTTATCTCCTCCTTGCCCCGCCCAGGGTTTTCTTTCCTAGGTAAAGTCTGACTAATCTGATAAAGCCCTCAAGTATCACTGGAAATTATTATAGCTTAAATTGTGTCTACCCAAAAATGTTTCTTTAAAAGGTCCAAAAATCCCAGCCCCTGTTTGATATGTTGAATGTTTGTTTCTTCAAAATTCATGTTGACTTCCTGCACCCTGTTACAAGGGGAAGTCTTTGGGAAGTAATTCTATATGGAAAGTGAAGGTGTCCTGTAAGAGTAGACCTTATGTGTGGTGCCCTACAGAGCTTGATCCTTCTATCTCTGCAGTGAGAGGGTGCAGTGGGATGTCATCAAAGGTAGCCTAGCAGAGTGCCCTCACTAGACTATGTCTGCAGGCTCCTTGATTTTGGGCTTTTAGCTTCAGACATATAAACAGAGACCTGTGCTGTCTAACAGCCATTCAATCAAAGAACTAATCCCCTAACAGACTGGAGTGAGCAGGATAGCTCACTATCTTATGTTATTCCTTTACTTGGGAAAATCAGGCCACTGCTGATGACATTCTTGAACATATGCTCAGACTGTATCAGGATGGACCTTCAACTCATAACTCTGGTGCTTATAAGAACAAGAAAAGAGACACAAAGCTATATGAGGTGCATCAGAGATAGCAGAAACAGAAGGCGGAGCTTTGGTGTCACAGGATGAGGAGGAGCTGAGCTTGCCAGAAGCTGGAGAGCTAAATATTTGGTCACTCTCTAGACTTTTTGTCCAAGTACCCTGTTTACACCTCTATCCTCCAGAACTAAGAGAGAAAATAATTTGTAGTTTGAAGTAACCAAGGAAAAAGCACTTTGTTACTATAACCCTGGGATGCATACAAAGATGAAATTTTTAAAATCCTAGTTCCTGGCAACTAACATATGTCCATTACAATAAAACTTTCAATAGACAATGACATAGAAAAATCATTGCTAAATAATCAGGTGACTTTGGGTACCTCTCATGTTACTGAGAAAGGTATCAAGATGGCAGGGAATTGTGGCATTCATCCACAATACAGAACAGGTTTTAATTTCAGAGTTCTTTCAGTTGATTGAGTGCTAAAACCTATGTCCACACTGTTCCGTAAGAGACTTCATCATGTAAATAATGCACAACAGAACACTACAGGGCAAAATAGGAGCTGGTTGGAAGAAATAGCAAAGCCTTGGTTACTTTACCAAGTATTGTTGATTTTCGTGTGCTCTTACCTATAGTGTTTAATCCCAGACACTCTTCTCAATTTCAAAAAGAGGCACCTCTGTCCACCCATGCGGCAATCCTTGTGGGAATATGGAAAATTTAAAATCTACCCTCGTCAGACCTTGTAAATCTCAGCACTTTGACAGAGAAGTAGCTCAGTGGCTAAAACCACTTGCCACTAAGCTTTATGAACTAAGTATGATCCCTAGGACACACACACATTATAAAAGCAAAGAATTAACTTATACAAACTGTTCTACGACCAACACATACACACATACACACACACAAATAATCAATAAGTAAATGTAATAATGAATGTAAAATAAAATAATGATATTATGAATATTCCATCAGAATATAATCTGAACTGGTATTTTCTGATGGAAAGAAGCTATTTTTTTAAAGATAAAATGTTTTTATTTATTATTTATTTATATTTAGAAAATAAAGTCCTCTTTTTTTTCATGTATCCCCTTGCTATCCCTCCCTTCCCCTCCCAATTCCCCCCCTCATTTGCCTACAGCCTCTCTCCTCTCCATCCCCTATCCCCTTCCCCAAAAGGGTAAGGAGTCCCAAAGTGGGTCAACTCAGCATCCACTCCAGACAGGTCCGGATTTCCTCATCGTAATGTCAAGTCTGGGTTAGGTGTTCCTCAGGGGAGGGTGGGCTTCAAAGTGCCAGTCCACGCATAGAAACACTGTCTGATCTCTCATGCTGCTCGTATCAGTGTACAGCTGCCTATCCTTGGAGGGCCTAGTTCCTTTTCTTGAAAGGTGCCCAGTGGCTGTTCTTAATTCAATGAGCTCTCCAGAGCCCCAGCCAGTCATCACTGTGAGAGTTTTCCTCATAAGCCCTATCCTCTTGCTCATATGGACTCTTCTCCCCTGCTCTCAGCTGAACCAGGAGCTCAGCCCAGTGCTCAGCTATGTGTCTCTGTCTCAACCTCTATTCATTGTTGCATGTAAGTTCTGTGATGACACTTAGGGTGGCTATTTGATTATAGAGGAAGTCTTGTCTAGGCAACACCTTTACTATTGGTTGGAGACCTAGGCAGGGACATCCTGTGAGTTCTTGTAGGTGACCCTAGTACCTGGTTTTTTTCCAACTCCACATTTGCTTCCTTTATTAAGATCTCCATCTCTTTAATTTTTTCCTCACTTCTTGTTGCTCCTCTCACTCAATGTTCCCCTTATCTCATGATTTGTTCCCATCTCTTCTTAGATTATTATTTGTAACTTCACCGTTGCTCAACTAGGGACTTTTCAGAACTCCCATCTATTTATTATTTTCATTAACTTTGTGAAACTTCTTTCATTTTTGTTGAAAATCTGTTTGCTGATGATATGATGTACAAAGAATATATTTGTTAGTCAATGAAAGGAATCTAAATTCTGGCCTCAGATAATCAGAATATCCAAATACCAAACAAGGAAAGAGCACACTTGAACAGGAATTATAAAAAACCCCATTAGTAAGTGCAATTGAAAGCAAATGGAAATACAGTAAAAATGGATTTACAATCTCTGTACTTCCAAAACCTTCCCCATTGAAGTTTTCAAGAATTTCCTCTGGGCTACATTTTCCTCCTCTGATATTATGGGGATTTGACTGTTTAAGAAGGTAAGTATAAAGCTGTTTGGCTCTGTAGGGTGAGCAGGTTTAAATGGGTGAGAGAATTGAAAGGAGGCAGGGTGTGTGCTAACAGACTGCAGTGGAAAATGAGAAAGCATGCTTTCCTGTGGAACAAGAACCAAACTGCACTGTCCTTGAGTACCATGATTGGCACCATGGCTATCCTGTTGAATTCCATGGTTTTCTGTGATATTTTAATGAATTTATATTAGTGGCTTTTTAAATGTTTCACTGAAGCTCCAGCAATCTATCACAGTTGCAAGGCACATAAAAGATGATAATAATCACTCAAAAATTTTCTCTCTGCCTGAAAATAATTCCTCACTACAAATTATTTTTGATCTTGATAGATTAGCAAAAGATGTCCCCAAAGTTTCAAATATAGAGAGAAATAAAACATCTTAGCTCAGTAATAAGCAGCACATAGCACTTAATATAGGTGCTTCTGCCTCAGAGTTTATTCATAAATTTTATAAAGTACAACATTTTTGTTTAAGAAAGATTAGTGAAATCCTCTCTGAAAAACCTAACATAGATTAAGAAACAATGCTTCAAATTCACTGGATATAAATCAGAATATAAGATCTTTGATTTTATAAACTGGAAGAAATTCATGATATATTTACTATGAAATTATACATTATGACATGAAATTCAAAGCTTAAATAATCCAAACAGGTAAAGAAACCTAGTAAAAAAACACATGCACTAAAAATTCAGGATCTTGGCTTTTGTTCAAATCCTCTGTCATTTAATTCCATGATAATTTATGATTATTTAAATAATTAATTTGAGTATCCAATCTTTCTGTTATTTTCTGGATTTTATGCTGCATAGCAATAATGCATTAAACCTACAACATTACATGTCCCAAGTAAATTTTAGACATTTTGGACTCTAATTTTGTTCATCTGGACATCTTGAAGTTCTCAGCCCTGGCCATGCCATTGTGGGTAAAAGAAATTCCACAAGGCCTCATCCTTAGATGACGATGGATACTGAGAGCAAGAACCAGTGTTTTTCCAGGAATAACTTCCTTAATAGGTTATTCAATCCTAAGTAGTCAGCTCTAAGTAATTGTACATATGAGCAACACTACCTGGACTCAGTAGTTTGTGTGTGTGTGTGTATGTGTGTGTGTGTGTGTGTGTACCATGTATAACAGTGATATTAAAAAAGAGGCTCTGAATATGAAAAGTGGTGAGGACTGTGGCAGAGTTTGAGGTGGGGAGGAAATGATGAAAATGATATAGGGTACTCATGTGTGAAATTCTTTAAAAAGAAAAATACACGCGCACACACACACACACACACACACACACACAAATCCCCAATGGCTGGTACTTTCTGAGATTATCCTGGATTACCTCTGAGGGTCCAGTATAATCATAAGAGTCCTGACATCTCAAGGGTTATGCTGAAGAGAGGGTTGTGCTCTGAGTAGACTCTGAGTACTGTTGCTGCCTTTGAAGATGGAAGAAGGTGTATGAGGATCATGGTTGTTCCTAAGAGCTAGAGAACCCAAGCACAGAAATTACTCTGTAATGTCTGCAGCACGGAGCATAGCTCTGTTGAAATCTTTAGTCTGTTATGACCTGTAATAAACTCTGACATACACAATTATGAGAAAATAGTTTTGTATTGGTTTAATATGCTATGTTTGCAGTAATCAATTAAAATTAATAAATATCCTCAGAAGTTAAAATTTCTATTTATTAGAAAACAAGCAGGAGGGTACTCTTTATAGTCCTGGATACTAAAATTGAGGTTTGATAGTAGGAACAAGGGCAACAGGATTGGCCTGAATTCTGCCAGTTAATAACAGAGATACTGCACATTTCATTTTCTCTGGGTCTTTGCAGACGGTAAATCTTTTGACCTTTCAAGATGTTAGAAAAATCTAATTGTGAAAGCTATGCCAAGATTCTCTCCTTCTCTTCCCCCCTCCACAGTCGGTAACACTAGTTGAATATATCTCTCTGATCTATAGCACCCTGAAGGGCATTCAGATTATCCCAAATAGTATAGAATATTCCAGAAAGAGAAAGATTGGAAGAGAGGGCTGTTCTTGATGTATCTAGTAAGAGAACAATAGGATGGATAGCCAATCATGGTGAGATAAATGAAAAATGGAGGAAAGAAGGAAGAAAGAAAGGCATACAGACACCATAGTGGCCACTGGTTATGTTCTAATGTGGTGAATATCACTCTTTCTCCAGAGTAACAGTCTGTCCTGTCTTAGTTCCTTTCTTACTGTCATGATAAAATAACCAGACAAGAGCAATTTGTTTGGGCTTATGGTTTCAGAGAGGATATGGCCATTTTGACAAGGAACTCATGGTAGAAGATGCAAAGAGCAAGGTAACAGGAGCTGGCTCATCACATTGTAACCTCACTTAGAAAACAGAGAGTGAACAGGCAAAAGACTTGGTGATATAAAGGCTCAAGGCCCATGACCAATGATTCTTGTTCCTCAGCAAGGCTCTTAAAGTCTCTATGACCTTCCCAAGCACTACGACCAGCTAGGACCCAAGTGTTAAAACATGTGAGATAAAGGAGGATGCTTCACACTAAAATCACAATTTATTTTTAAATTGATTTTACCACTTTAAGGAGAGTCTATCTATGTGAATTTTAGAGATAGACTAAATTTAGAGAAATCTACTCCCAAATTCAGAATCAACAATATTTTTAAGCTAAAATGTATTGAGAAAGAAGTTGCCCTTGGTCCTGGTTGCATGCCTCAGAGGTAAGCTCTTTGGCTTCAGTGAGGAGCACAATCAACTCAGACCATGACTGGCATATTAGCAGCAAGGAAGCAGAGGAGTTCCTAAAAGACAGCTGAGAGGTCAGAGGTCAGAAGGTGACTTCCTCCACCTGAACCTGGGCCCTGAGATGGCTTCTCAGCTTTGGTACAGAGTACAGCCCACCCAGTACACTGCTAATGTAATAGCAGTGGGGGGACAGCCAAGTCCCTGGGCATACAGCTGAGAGGTAAGAGGTCAAGAGGTCACCACTGGCCTAACACTGCCACCTCAGGAGAATAGCCTACCCTCTGAACACATAGCTAATTAAGAGCCCTCAGACCAACAACTCACTAAAAGATGACCAAGAACTAACAAAAGTGAACTGAGGAAACAATGGGCAGACAGCAGTGTAAGAATACATACAACACTACAAAGTTCAACAAGACACCACCAGAAGAAGCAAGTAGTTCTTTATAGTTTCAAGACCTGAACATAACAATGAAGAGGGA
>PVIH01005861.1:29301-91537 GCA_004025045.1 Sigmodon hispidus
AAAAAAAAAAAAAAAAAAAAAAAAAAAAAAAAAAAAAAAAAAAAAAAAAAAAAAAAAAAAAAAAAAAAAAAAAAAAAAAAAAAAAAAAAAAAAAAAAAAAAAAAAAAAAAAAAAAAAAAAAAAAAAAAAAAAAAAAAAAAAAAAAAAAAAAAAAAAAAAAAAAAAAAAAACCCACAGGTGAAAGAAATTTACCAAGAATTGAAAAAAAAAAAAAAAAACTCCTTGGATCCCAATCCCCCTAGAGGAACACCTGACTCACTCTTGAGGGAGGGGGGAGAAAACTGGATCTGCCAGGAGTGGAGACTGAACTAAACAATAGTGGGGCAGTGGGACCATGGGACTGCGTGCTGCCTGACCAGGGAGGGGATGGGGAGTTGTGGAGAAGAAAGAATGACCTGATGTGGTGGGAGGGGGAAGGAACCTTGAATAAGGATATACAAGGATAGAAAGTGTGACTTCTTTGTTAATAATAATAATAATAAAAAGAAAAAAAAACAAAAACTGAAATACAACTAATAAAGAAGGCACAAATTGAAACAAAACTAGAAATAGAAAACCTGAAAACATGACCCAGAATTACAGACTCAAGCATAACCAACAGAATACAAAAGATGGAAGAGAGACTCTCTGGTGTGGAAGACTCATTAGTGGTAATAGATACATCAGTCAAAGAAAAAACTAAAACCAAAGAAGTCATGACACAAAATGTCCAGGAAATTTGGGACACCATGAAAAGACCAAACCTGAGAATAACTGGAATAGAAGAAAGAGAAGAATACTATCTCAAAGGCACAGAAAATATATTCAAAAAAATCATAGAAGGAAACTTTCCCAACCTAAAGAAGGAAATGTCTATAAAAATAGAGGAAACCTACAGAACACCAAGTAGACTAGACCTGCAAAAAAAAAGACAGCTTGCCATATAATTATCAAACCTCTAAACCTACAGAACAAGGAAAAAATACTAAGAGCTGCAAAGGAAAAAGGTTAAATCACCTATAAAGGGAGAGCTATCAGAATAAAGCTCAACTATTCAATGGAAACAATGAAAGCAATAAGGTCCTGGTCAGACATTATACAGACACTAAAACTGCATGGAGGCCAACCTAGACTACTGTACTCAGCAAAACTATCAATCAACAGAGATGGAATAAACAACATATTTCATGACATAACCAGATTTAAACAACAACTAACCGCAAACCCACCCTCCAAAAAGCCCTAGAGGAAAAACTCCAACCTAAAGAAACCAGAAACAACCATGGAACCACAGACAATTGATAAGCCCACAGAAGAAACCTGCCCCCGAAAAAAAAGGAAAGGCTAACTACTACCAAAAATGATGAGAAATACGAATCATTGGTCATTAATATCCATTAATATCAATGGACTCAATTCGCCTATGAAAAGACACACACTAACATGATAGATACAAAAAAATAAACCATCTTCCTGCTGCATATAGGAAACACACCTCAAATTTAAAGACAGAGACAGGCTCAGAGTAAAGGGTTGAGAAAAGACTTTACAATCAAACGGCCCTAAGAATCAAGCTGGTGTAGCCATTCTAATATCTAACAAAATAGACTTTAAACTAAAATCAATAAAAAGAGACCAGGAAGGTGACTACTTATTTAACTCAGGAAAAATTGAACAAGATGAAATCTCAATCCTGAATATCTATGCCCCCAACACAAGTGCAACTACATATGTAAAAGAAACACTACTAAAGCTTAAACCCAATATCAAATGTGACACACTAATAGTGGGAGACTTCAATACCTCACTTTCATCTTTGGATAGGTCAACCAGACAGCAAACTCAAGAGAGAAATAAGGGATCTAGCAGAAGTTATGAACCAAATGGACTTTATATATATATATATATATATATATATATATATATATATATCCAAACAAATAGGAATGTATATATTTCTCAGCACCTCATGATACTTTCTCTAAAATTGACAACATACTAGGTCAGAAAGCAAATATCAACAGGTATAACACCTTGTACCAGGGTCTAATGTTAGAGTTCAACAACATCAAGAATCACAGAAAGCTTACCAACTCATGGAAACTAAACATCACTCAACTGTACCACCTCTGGGTCAAGGAAGAAATTAAGAAAGAAATCAAAGACTTCCTAGAATTTAACAAAAATGAATCTATGACATACACAAACTTATGGGATAAAATGAAAGCAGTCTTAAGGGGAAAATTTATATCACTAGATGCCTACATTTTCTCTAGTCATTTCAGACTAGAGAAATCCCACCCAAGAGAACCAACAGCACAGCTGAGGGTCCTAGAATAATTAGAAGCAAACTCACATAGAAGGAATAGACAGCACAAAATAATCAAACTTAGAGCTGAAATCAACACAATTGAAACAAAAAAAAAACAATACAGAAAAGCAATGAATCAAAAAGTTGGTTCTTTGAGAAAGTTAATAAGAGAGATAAACCCTTATCCAAACTAACCAAAAAGCAGAGAGAGAGAGCATATTCAAACCAACAAACAAATAGGAATATACATATTTCTCAGCACCTCATGAAACTTTCTCTAAAATTGACCACATACTAGGTCAGAAAGCAAATATCAACAGGTATAACACCTTGTACCAGGGTCTAATGTTAGAGATCAACAACATCAAGAATCACAGAAAGAATGAATAGGGAGCTATAAAAACAGACCCCCCAGGAAATCCAGAGAATTATTAGGTCATATGTTGAAAATTTATGCTCCATAAAAATGGAGAACATAAAAGAAATGGACAGCTTTATGGACAGATACCATTTACCAAAATTAAATGAAGACCAGATTAATTACCTATATAGACCTCTAACACCAAAGGAAATTGAAGCTATCATTAAAAGACTCCCAAATTAAAAAAGCCCTGGCCCAGATGGTGTCAGTGCAGCGTTTTACCAGACATTCAAAGAAGAGCTAATACGAATACTCCTCAAATTGTTCCATTCAGTAGAAACCAAAGAAACATTACCAAATGCTATTTATGAGGCCACAATAACCTTGATACCCAAGCTACGAAAAACACAACAAAGAAAGAGAATTACAGACCAATTTCCCTCATGAACATTGATGCAAAATTTCTCAACAAAATTCTTGCAAACCATATACAACAACATATAAAAAAATATCATCCATCATGATCAAGTAGGCTTCATTCTAGAAATGCAGGGATGGTTCAACATATGGAAAACTGTAATGTCATCCATCATATAAATAAATTGAAGGGGTAAAACCACATGATCATTTCTTTATGTGTTGAAAAAGCCTTTGACAAAATCCAACAGGCCTTCATGATAAAAGTCTTGGAGAGAGCAGGAATACAGAGAAAAAAACCTATATACAATAAAATTGATTTACAAAAAACCAATGGCCAACATCAAACTAAATGGAGAAACACTCAAAGCAATCCCACTAAAATTAGGAACTAGACAAGGGTGTCCTCTCATGCCTTATTTATTTAATATAGTTCTCGAAGTTTTAGCTTTAGCAATAAGAGAACAAAAGGAGACTAAGGGCATACAAATTGGAAAAGAAGAAGTGAAACTATCTCTATTTGGAGATGGTATAATTGTATACATAAGTGACCCATAAAATTCTACCACAGAGCTTCTAGGGCTGATAAACACCTTCAGCAATGTAGCAGGGTACAAGTTTAACTCAAAGCAATCAGTAGCCTTCTTATACACTAAAGATAATAGGGCTGAAAAAGAAATAAGGGAAACATCACCTTTTATAATAGCTGCAAATAGCATTAAATACGTTGGTGTAACTATAACCAAAGAAGTATCCCAGCTGTTTGACAAAAATTGTAAATCTCTGAAGAAAGAAATTGAAGAGGATATAATTAAATGGAAAGATCTCCCATGTTCCTGGATAGGTAGGATCAACATAGTGAAAATGGCAATCTTACCAAAAAAAAAAAAAAAAAAAATACAGATTCAATACAATTTCCACCAAAATCCAAACACAATTTTTTACAGACCTTGAAAGAACAACACTCAATTTTATTTGGAATAACAAGAAAGCCATGATTGCCGAAACAATATTGCTCAACAAAAGAACCTCAGGAGGCATCACCATCCCTGACTTCAAATTATACTATAGAGCTACCGTAATAAAAACAGCCTGGTACTGGCATAAAAACAGACTTGTGGATCAATGGAATTGAAAACCCAGACATGTATTTGTGACTAAAACAGAATACCCCAATTTTAAGGACAAATAAAATGAAATAAATCTTGCCTCATCTTGCTAGACGAGACTTAGCTGATTCCCCATGAAAGGCCTTATTCTCTTTAGGGAGTGGATGACAGTGACAGAAAGCAGAGTGAGTGGAAAGAGGAAAGGAAAGGAAACTTTAGTTGGTATGTATTAAAATCTTTTTAATTAATAAAAGCAACTTAATGGGAAAAAAAAAAGAAAACCCAGACATTAACCCACACACCTATGAACACTTGATGTTTGACAAAGAGGCCAAATATATTCAATGGAAGAAATATAATATCTTCAACAAATGGTGTTGGCATAACAGGATGGTAGTGTGTAAAAAAATGAAAATAGATCCAAACCTATCACCTTGCACAAAACTTAAATCCAAGTGGATCAAGACCTCAACATAAACCCAGCTACACTGAACTTGATAAAAAAGAAAGTGGGAAATACCCACCCACGCATTGTCACTGGTTACCATTTCCTAAATATAACACAAGTAGCACAAACAATAAAAACAGCAATCAATAAGTGGGACCTCCTGAAACTGAGAAGCTTTTGTAAGGCCAAGGACACAGGCAATAAGACAAAATGACAGAGTACAGAATTGGAAAAGGTTTTTTTTTAACCAACACTACATGTGATAGAGGATTGATCTCTATAATATATAGAGAACTTAAGAAACTAGAGCCCAAAACCCTTAAAAACTCAATTAAAACATGTAGTTCAGAACTAAAAAGGGATTTCTCAGCAGAAGAATTAAAAATTGCTGGAAGACACATGAAAAAGTGCTCAACATCTTTAGCCATCAGAGAAATACAAATCAACACAACTTTGAGATACCACCTTACACCTGTCAGAATTGCTAAGGTTAAAAACACAGATGACAGCCTATGCTGGAGAGGTTGCAGAACAAGGGGAGCAATCCTCCATTGTTGGTGAGAGTGTAAACTTGTTCAGCTAATTTGGAATGCAATGTGGTAGTTTCTCCAGAAAACTGGAAATCAATCTTCCCAAGGATCCAGCAATACCACTCTTAGGCGTATACCCCAAAGACACACATTCATACCCCAAAGTCATTAGCTCAACTATGTTCATGGCAGCATTATTCATAACAGCAAGAACCTGGAAACCACCTAGATGCCCTTCAACTGAGGAATGGATTAACATGCTGTGGTACATCTACACAATGGAGTACTACTCAGCAGTAAGAAAAAATTATACTCTAAATGAATGGATATGGAGAATAGTCTCCTTAGCAATATATCACAATCCCAGAAAGATAAGAAGGGGATTACTCACTTATTAGTGGACTTTAAAAAAGAGAGAGAGAGAGAGAGAGATGTCATTGTATACAAGGGCTCAAGGCTAGAAGAACATAGCTAAATGACACAGTGACTCACTTCTGCATTGATGGCCTCTGGCAGGAGTGTGGATGAGGAAAGACTTATTTTCTTTAAGTGTCTGGCCAAGGGAGCTTAATTATGTTCCAGTAAGCAAATGAGGATCATGAATGGGAGATTTTGTAAATGGTGAGATCATTATAGTGGGTATGATACTGAGAGGTCTGATATCTGAGTTTGATGAGGTACATGATGTAAAAAACCCAAATCATGAATATATATATATATATGAAAAGTTTTTTTAAAAAAAGAAAAACAAGTTTTGTGATGCTTTTCCATTTAGCACATTACTGAAAATTATGATAATGAAAAATATTATTCGGGCAGTGTAAGAGGAGGGAGAGAAGTATAATAGTACAGAACAGTCCCAGATCCAAATTAGTACCTGCCAATTTTGATAGGCCATATAGTATATATTACTTCTATTGTAGGAACTAGTGCACGAACATGCACACACACACACACACACACACACACACACACACACACACACACACACACACAGAGGAGTGCTCATTTCCTTTGGGCCTTGTATGATTAAGTCAGGGTTCTCTGTATTGTGCTTGTTTTCTGAGGTCTTGGGGCTGATAAATTATCATTCGACATTTCCCTGCAATTCCCTGAAATTATCTTGCAGAGTGGTTCACTTCTGAAAGCAACATATGAATAGACTGTCATGTCTATAAATGGAAGCTATTTAAGGACAGCTATGTGACCATGTACTGAGCAAGGGTTAAGAGACTTGCATTGAAATCCTCCACATTCCTGATATCAGACCTAGCTCTCTGAAGCAAGACTGTTCAGATTTAATTTGAATGCTTGAAATGGGGGTCATGTTAGCTACACCTATCTGGCAAATCATTTACCCACACCTATTTTTTGGATACCAACTCTTGTACTCTTTTTGTCCAAATAGACTGACAATTTAGGTGTGATAGCAAGCCAGATCCTTTTCTACCTTTGCCATTAGCATGCTGATTTGTTGTACATCATTGCTGAAAAAACAAACCAAAAGCCAAAAAACAATGGTGTTTACCCTGATCTAATTCAACCACATCGCTCCTCTTCTTGCAAACTATATGTTCTGTTGGAAATGAGACTGCAAATTTATATTATCCCCTTCCTTTTGGTAGTCATACAGAAAGCATAGAATTGAAATGAATAAAGCTTTTACGAACTGGATACTGAGAGAGAAAAAGATGCCCTTTGTATAGCATTTATTTTTGTCACCAAAAGATATTCTTAAGAAGCCTCTGCTAAGACAAATTGATTTGTCATTTGCTAAAGCTTTGTTTTATAAAGTGTCAAGGGGTTTGAAAAATATAGGCAGTGTTCAAAGAAAGCAAATTAAATATATGCAGTGTTTATATTATTTACCAGTGGAAATTTGGCAAGCAGCTCTCGTTTGCATATATTTGAGTTAAGAAAAATTCATTTGTACATCTCTAATAAGAATATTAATTCAATTTTTTGCTAAAGGCCTGGAATGTGAAATTTTTTTGTGCATGATGCCATGAGGGATTCAAAGAGGAATGGGTAATTTTATCAGGATATACAACATACACAGAAATAAAAATAAAGAGCTATTAAACAGTAGAAGCAGAAGTCTTTAGCTATTTTGTTTAAAAATTAGGATATGAAAATATCTTTGAAGAATAAAATATCATTGCAGCAGAAGCCCCCTTGTCTGTTTCATTGTGGAGGAACCATATGTATTTGGACTGCCTCATGTCTTCTTGGCTTGTAGCTGTACTCTGCAAGACATTAGTGCTTTAGAATGGTTAATCATCATTGTCCATTTGACTAGATCTCCTAGGAAGCAAATCAGTTGGTATATCCATGAGGATGTCTCCAGAGTAAATGAGGAGGAAATTTTGGGTTAAGTATGGGTGGCATCATGCCACAATTTGAGGAATCAAACCAAATGAAAGGAAGGAGAGTAACACTACCATGAATAGTCTTCTCTGCTTTCCGACTGTGTACCCAACAGGGGCCTGTCACCCTGTGCTCCTGTCACCATAGGTAGTTGCCATGGTAAACCATATGTCCAAACTATGAAGAAACCTAAGCTCTTCTTTCCTAAAGTAGCTTTTATTACAGGTATTGTGCTGAAGCAACAGGCAAATAATTCACCTTGGAACATTTAAAGAAACAAGAACCTATCAAACAGCAACTTGTTTTACTTTGAGTATTACAGTGTTCTGTGTGCATCCTAACACAAGAGAATTCATTTGACAGATATGACATTTGTACGGTAGACAGAATACCTACTATGTGCCAGGCCCTCTTTCTATGTTTGAAGTAACTTGTAAGGTTTTTACCTCATGTAGAATCTAGAACGTCCAATTGGACTTTGAAATACACTGTGTGTATATATATATATATATATATATATATATATAATCATATGTTATAGGAAATTTTCTCCTCAAATCATTCTTATCTTCACAGATAAGCTAAACAGTGTGGCATCCTCATATATTTTCTTATATTCCTCTATTTGTAAAGTCTACACAACAGCATATTAAGTTTAGGTAGCCAGATATTTATCTACTATTCTCCACACTCTTAGAATGCAGTTAGATTTTTCAGAGATACTTAATGTGAAACATAAGTACAATGGGTTTCAAAGTCTCAGTACTTTGAAAAAAAACAGAAAAGGAAAAAAGAAAAAAGTATTTAAAATTAAAAGAATTTTCCATTCTTTTCCCAAAAAGGGCCAACTCTCTGGCTAGATAAGGCTGTTTTATCCACCATCTATGTGTGATGTATTTTGTTGAGAGACTAGATGCAAGACAATTCTTTTCCTTCCCCATTCATGCTGCTCATTTATTTACTGGATCATAATTAAACACCCTGTGGCCAGCCCCTTAAACAAAATGAAGCAAGACAATTCTTGAAGAAAGGAGTAGAGTATAGATCAAGCCACCATACTTCACACTCAGAGTTCGCAAAGGTTTAAATGATCTAGGAGGCTGAGGTTGATTGAGAAACCAGTCTATGACATGCCTTGTCAGAGGTGCTATTGACTAACCAAAGTCAACACCTACTTTCCAGCAATGCTTAGCTTCCCTGTGCCAGGAAGTGGTGATGATGCCTGGGTTCCATAGTTCACATATCTTTAAAATGAGTTCCAAAGTGCTTGTCATATATTATTTTCCTGAAAGCTGAGAAGAAAATCTGCAGAAGTCCTCAGAGGTCCCATGTATGGAACACTGATGTGTCTCAGATGTTGAGATGAAGATCAATGAGGAGAGATGCTCAGGCACTCCCTATTGCTTGTCTTGAAGCATAATACTTACTGAATCACAGTTGTGAGATTGTAAATGTTTTCATGAGAAAGTTGACATGCAAGGGATATAGTGAGATGTGAAAGGGTAGAGAGTGCTGCACAAGCAAAGTTCCTATAAGCTGGCCCAATATTCTCTCTTTGATCTTACTGGCTGGACGCCCAAAAGCCTTAATCCAACATCACCCTAATCTAGTACCTCATTTCTCTCCTTCCATTGCAAATTTAAAGAAAATTTAACCCCCAAGAATGTACCATCTCCACAGGACCCTCGACATTCCAGTTTAAGAAACCACCTGTGACTATTTTAGCAGCTTAACTTTCATTTTTCTGAGTTGAAATCAAATCATAGATAAGCAATTTTTATTTGAAAGGAATGTCATTGTCCTATCCATAGGGTTTAAACCAAACTCATTTAATTGTCTCTTTTGATGCATCTATGTTGAGTGGATACTTAAAAAATATCACAATGGTCACTGATATTGGGTACCACTGCCAAACACTGAGCAGAAAAGCATTTTACATGCAAATATTTCATCAACTCTCAAAAGAATTCCATTATTATAAAGACTTTAGCTGGTTTATATATTCCCTTTTAGAAAATGTTTATTTTTATTTTATGTGAATTGGTGTCTTGACTGCATGTATAACTGTGTAAGAGTGTCAGATCTTGGAATTACAAACAGTTGTTAGCTGCCATGTAGATGTTGAGAATCAAACTCAGGTCCTCTGGAAGAACAGTCAGTGCTCTTAACCATTGAGCCATCTCTCCAGCCCCAGTTGTATGTATTCTAATGAAAGAAAAAAATGAGTGTGGAATTGGGTGAGTGGGGAACTGGGGAGGAGTTAGGGAGGTTGAAACCATAATCAAAATATATTGTATGAAAAAATCTTTATTTTTAAAGAGATTTTAATAATGTCTTATGAAATGTGTATTATATGACAACAAAACAAATTTAGAAAAATAAAAAAAATTATATTAAAAAAAACACAAAAAGTGATTAACTCCAGGATTTTTGTTGTTGTTGGTGGTGGTGGTGATGTTGGTGGTATATGAATGTGTGTCCATCTATCAGCCTGTCTGACTGGGTGCATGTGCTATATACACCTGTGTCTGTGAAGTGCATGTATGCACAGAACCTGGAGAAAAGCAATATTTTCTTCTGTATTCTTTTCAAAGAGAGTTTTGCCCTGAAACTGGAGCAAGGCTGTCCACCAGCCATCATATGCCTTCCCACTACCTCTATTCCCAAAAATGCTAAGGTAGCTGTCAAATATGGCTTTTTCCATGGATAGAGATCTACTCAGATCTTCAGGATTGAGGGAAACACTTCCCTGCTAAATCATTTCCATAGCACGTAGGGTATACTCTTGAGAGGCTATTTCTCTAGAACATGTTAGAAAAGCATACTTAAATTAAGAAGTTATGCATCCATATTTTAGGATTATAACTTAAGTGGAAATGTATCTCCTATGTGATAGTATAAAAATTCAACCATCAACTTCACTCTTTTCTTTACAAGGGCAAAAACATCTTGGAAACTAGGAAAAAGACTGTATCTACACTATTCAATTGCTATTGAAATATTCATTTGTGCAAGTTCATTAACTAATACAAAATTATAATAAATGCAACAGAGCTGCAGATGGATGCACCGAGTGTTTGATTATTAAAGGACAAAGTCCAGAGAGTAGAAAATGGTGAAAAGAGCCACCATATTAAACATGAAATATTCAACTAAGTAATAAAATCACAGCTACTTAGAGTTTTAAATATTTAATAAAATTAATTTTTTTGTTTTGTATTAAGTTTACAAGATGTAGAGAGTTATAAAAATGCACTGAAGTAGAGATAAGTAATGGAATTCTAAACATCTTCATTTTCTTTTAAAGATTGTAATATTTTAATATTTAGCTTTAACCTCAGGCTAATTGTATTCTGATAAGGGAATATGACAGAATCAATGTTAAATCCTCAAGGGCTTTGTTTTGAATATTTTAGCTTTCTTAAAAGGAAAATTCAGTGAGTTCCTAAGGGTAGAATTACCACAATTATGTTTTATGTCACTTGAGTCATTTATTGAACATACAATTTTTTTTTATTTTGAATCGTATCAAAATTAATTTTTAAAATACCACAATAGTTTGCTAAATGCTTTGTTTTAAGTACAATTGTGTAATTTTTGGATCAAGAGACTTTCTAATCTCAAGGTCATATAACTAGCTTCCTCATTCCAGGTCTGCAGAATCACTGCTGCTATTGCTCTAAATCCCCTTTAATAAACCCTGTAGACTGGGAGAAGATATCTGAAAACGGGTAATCCTAAAGGATTTGCAGGTGGCTTCTCATGAAAAACTTGTTTGAAGTTTAGTAGCTGTGTATTTTAATGTTTCACCTGCCTAGAAACTCCAAAGTTGGAAAGTTTTGTCAAGGGATACAGTAATCTCTCTAAGAGATGAAAGACACACCATGAGAAAATGCCCAAAGTTTTCATCCCTAAAGCTGTTCTAGGGTGTTAGTCATGAAAATACTCAATCTTCTGTAATTTACCATGCATAACTACAAATCCTGTTAATCAGATTATGTTTATGATTCTTGATGAGCTTATGCTATCTCAGTACTTTTACCAAAAACTTCATTTTATGCTACATATATGAAACCTCTATGGTTAGTGAAACAGATGTCAGCAGAATCATAGACATTCTATTGAGAACACACAAGATTCCAGCAAACATCCGTGGCAGAGTTTATCTTTTGTACTAATCCAATGACTGATCAGCTAGCATGCTCAATAAAGATTTTATATCAGTGGAGACACAATTAATCCATGCTCTTACTTAATTAAATTTTTAGTCTTCTTTAAACATACAAAAATCCTCTGGAAACAAATCTAGAGTGTTGAGGCATATTAAAATATATTCCTAGTCACTGTTCATAAAGGTTAACAGAGCTACTCTGCTTCAGAAATTATCAAATAAAGATTTGAGGAAGGAAAGGCTAATTTTATTTAAAAATTTTTTCACAACAGTAAAGTCTAATGTTCTAAAGGAAAACATAGATATTTGGAGAAAAAAAACCTCTATTTCATTAATGATCATACTCTACTTTAATTTTAGTCGCCATAGATAGCAATCTGCTACTTATCATACTTAATACAAAAATAAGAATGTTTTGCTTCAGGCATTAGCTCCTTTGTAAATCTGTTAATATTAATAATTCAAGAAAAATGTCTCCAATAATTTTAAAATAATGGCTCATATAGAAATTCTATATTAACTGAATCAAATTATAATATGTACTCAAAATATCTGTTTTGTGTGTCTGTGTTGCTATGGAAATTTTTTCTTCTATAAAGAGGATTAGGTGAAATCTCTAATAAAGAAATTGCTATAGCTATATAATTCAAACATAGACAGTAGCAAACATCCTATGAAATATCTGTGCTTTCAATGAGATCCTGCTTCCAGATTGACTTCTGTTCCTAGCCAATACCACTGTAACAGCATCCTAGTAGGTAATGGATTAGAGGGGTGGAAAAGTGTTCATTGACTTCTTTTCCATCTCTCCATACATCTTTGGCATCTTGGGTGTAGTAAAACTATCTTGCTACAACCCTAAAAACACCATGGCTGAAGCTCTAGCATCAGTGCTTTGTGTAAGAGAAGACAATTCCAAGACAGAATACCTCAGGATGGCATGTATTCAAAGGCTTGCTTTTCTCCCAGTGTTATTCACCTGCCTACAGCTAGGAACAAACTAATCTGGAGGTGGTAAATTCCTGTAGGAAAAAGAAGCAATCAATACACTCTCCTTTCTCTGTCACCTCAAAGGAAGAGCTCAAAAAATATTAAGTATCTGGTAGTGAGGTAATTTCTTAATAAGTAACAGAATAAATGTTATTAATTTATTAGTAATTTATTATTAATGAAATTTTATCTTCTTGTCTAGGTTATTAAAAATTAGATTTGTATTATAGTGTCTGGAATCTAAGATGACAGATAGACATAATCCAGATCTGTTATTATCATAAAAGAGATTGTAGTAGGGTGATCAGTAAACAATATGTCATATCTGTCCTAGACATTTCTTTCTTCCTTCTTTCCTTTCTTTTCTCCTTCCTTCCTTTCCTTTTGTTGCCTAAGAAAGTAATTTTCTGTTATAGAAAAATGTACAGAAATAAAAACAATCTGCTTAGCATTTTTTTTCACTCACTAAGGCTTGGTAAACTTGCCCTTTTGTCCTGGTGTCCAATTTCATTGTCTTCTATTGTACTGCCCATACAGATATTTATTTTAGAATAACATAATTCCACCAAAAACAGCAGCAGTGGTGGAGTGGAGTGTGAGTCTAGAAGACAAGCTGTGTGTGCTGCAATGGGCAGAACTAGAGAAGTGAGCCAGGTCCTTTGGAGAAGCCCAGACACCAGGGGTGGAGCTCAGACCTTGGGTACTAAATTATTTACAATGTTGAACTTAGGTTTTGTTTTGATCTGATTGTGAGTGTGCCCTGGTTATTACTTCTTAAAGTTAAAAAAAATAGAATAACATTTCTGTAAGAATCTCATGCAGTTTTCTCTTCTCCCTCACAGTGACAACAGAATCCTGTACTTAACTCTCTGTTGCCATGGAAAAGTGAACATTTAGAAAGTGCAGGCAGGATTATGTGTTGAAGACAAAAATGTAACAGAAGACAGAGAGAACCCAGGTTGCTAACACAGACACATCATAGCTACCATTTCAGACAAATGGCAACCAAAACATATATAAATTTTTGACCTTCTAGGAAAAATACCCTGAGCTTCAAAACTGTTTTTCTCTTCTTTTCTTAAAGTAAAAATATATCCTTATGCTTAGGGATAAAGCAGACAGAATATTTCACCTCCTTGTGTAAAGCTGGCAGACACAAAGGCCACTGTGCACCAAACAGCAAATAATTGCATCCCATATACGCTGAGAACTTACCAGGTCATTAGTAGACTTCTATTTTGAAACAGACATGGCCTTTCAAGGGGAGCATAAAACAAGAGTGAAATACCAACCGTTCTGCACTTAGATTAGAAGGTTTCTGTTGGAATGCTGGGCATTTTCACCCTGTTCCTCAAGCACCACCAGCAACACACATGGAAAATGTTAAAGGACAGAAAAGGAGGCAGTGAAGGGACATGAAGAGTACATGAAAAAGTGCAAGTAAGGAGAGAATTGCATCATAGGGAAGATAAGATAAGAAAGACGGAGAAAGTCATAGTAATACAGCAGGGAAGTCTATGCTAGATTGAGGCCAAGCTGGTCTGCAGAGTGAGTTTCTGGACAGCCAGGAATACATAGAGAAATCCTGTCTCAAAAATCAAAACAAAACAAAAATGAGAATGACCAAGAATGTGAAGCAGAGAAAAAATAATAAATGTAAGAAATTGAAGAAATAGACCAGTACAGGAAAAGAATTCTACTTTCAGTAAGAATATCACCTAACTTGTCAGGGCAAATTAGAGAAAGGTGTAGGGAAGTGGAAAGTGAGCTCAGAGAACGGCCCAGTCCACAGTTCATTATAAAAGGCTCCTGGACTGAAGATTTACCTGCCTCATGGGAGCAGAAGGCAGCCCTGCTGGTAAATGTGTAAACACAATTTGCTTCAGTGTGATTCTGGTCTATGTGGAGCTACCTCAGTGAAATCTGTCCACCTAGAGTGGGCAAAGCTTTGGGTTTTATCTCCACCACCAAAAACAAGCAAATCACCACAAAACAAGACAAAAATACCTCTCAACCTTTTCCTTCCTTTTCCATTTAATCTCTGAGCAGAGCTTGAGAGGGTTTTTTTGACATTTTTTGTTGTGTTGGCTAAGACTCTGTCCATCCAAATGTAACAATATTCAGGGCTCCAGGCTGTGATTTTTATCCGCGAGTAAAACATAAAGCCACCTGTCATTCTGAGAAGGTCATTCAGATGTTGTGGTAAGAACAAAGAGAGGGAGGAGACCTAGAATAAGTCACAGAGTTTCACTAAAGAAAATTTAGGAGTAGGCAAAAATAAGCCAGGTCCTATATTCTTTCCTCAGGATACACCATCTAAACAATCCAGGAACTGCTTTACAATGCTGCATTCTAAGGCATTAAGACATCTTTGTACCAAAAAGAACGAGTATTCATTTAATCTGTAAATGACAGCCATGGTAAAGTGGCTGTTTCTAGGTCAGTTTATATAGGACTAATGTTGGCTTCGCTTTGTGATAATTTTGAGTTATTTAAGTTGAGAGATCGTTATTAAAGCCTTAAAATATGAGGCATCAGTATGAGTCACTAGTAGCTGCTACTAACTACTCACTATTTATCAATTCTAAATCACTTTACTCCTTACCCGAGAGCACAGGTGACAAAGGTGTGTCTGTGAGCACCTATATCACTCCTTACCCAAGACTACACATGCCTGTGCATGTTTATTTCACAGCTTAGGACACAAGATAGTACTCTATCCAAACTGAAGATATGAAGAAAAGCATAAGCATGGGGTTCAAGTTTAAACTTACACATCAACTGCTAGTCTATAACTCCCTTTCCATACATACCAAATCCAAAAAGTAAGCATCCATGTTAAATTAGGGGTGAGATGTTCAAAAAATGTCATTGTCAAAAAAAAATGACAGACTATGGATTATGGAAAAAAAATCATTTCCCTCATTAATTTAAAAAAGTTAAATTTTCACTTGCAAATGCTACTGTGAAAATAACACCTCTTCATTCATTAATATGTATATATATTATATATATGTATATATGTATACATACACACACATATATATATGGTTGAAATGAGGTGCTTGAAAAACTTTTTGAATGGTGCTAGCACATCAATAGTATCATTTAAACATAAATTTATGTAGATGTAAGATGCTAGGTACTGGGATTTGCTAACAAAAGCAGACAATGTATTTGAAAGCATGTGTCTGAGCAATTTCCATCTCTGTAAAACACACCTCACTAACTGATGTATCCACTTACTGATCAAGAATTATTCCCAGGGAAATTGCCATTTTGACAAGGATGCTTAAACATTTTTATGTCTAAAACAACTACTACATGATGTCTATGATGTTTTTCTTAAGGAAGTTCATATTTCTGGGGCTAGAAAACTACTGCTTGGTTCCAAAGTTAACACTGGTCACAAATCAATTCATGATCTTACCAACACTGGCAGTGCTAGTGTTGGAATAGATTTTATCAAGCACTATGTGTCAAACCTTTTCCTCAGACTAAACTGCAAGCATGTACAATGGCACATTGCTATTACTAGGGCATTACAAACAAGGAAAGCAAGTCTTGTATCTTGTATTCTCTCTGTGTACCAAGATTTAATTGACTCCGACAAATTTGCTATTTGAAATGAGTATGAGAAAATGCAGTCCAGAACTGGAACAAATAGATTTGACATGCATTACCTCTGCTATTAGCTGTGTCTCCTGGGAACAGAACTATGGGAACATGAGTAAGCAGAAATTGGTAAATGACAATTATTTTGAACATAAAATAGTAAATGAGACTTCTGGGTCTTATTATCAATCAAAACAGAAAAATAAAAATTAGATCCAATTTTTAAAAACTTACAAACTTGAACATTTAAATAATAATATTCCATGTTCAGAACATTCTACTGGGAGTGTAAAAGTCATATGTTTATAAAGATAAAATGCATCAGGGGTTTTGCAAATTTTCACATACATTGCTTCAACAACCCCCCATAGAGTTATTTATCTCAAGGAAATAAGCTGTGGAAAATATTTGTGTGTAATGATGCTCTCCACACGTAATAACACAGCTTCAGGAAGAACTGAGCATACATCTTAGAAGAGTATCCAGGCTCAGATTCAGCCCTCTGTTCAGCAGCTCTTTGGCCTGGAGAAAGTTCATCAACTTACATTTTGCTTTTCAACTTTCTAGAATGGGTCTGGAGGTGTAACACTCAACAGAGCATCTGACTCACAGAATGTGCTCAGTAACTATTAAACTACTTTAGTTTATTTCCCAACTGTAGTTTTTCATTATTGACATAAATGAACAGTGTGAATGATCACATTCTACCTGACCACCTACTTCAAAAACCACAGGCTAAACATTAATTGTGTGTATAAGTGATAATGAACTAGAAATAAATGCACAGGACACAAAAGGATTATCTCAAATTTCACAGCTGAGATAGTAGTTATATACCTGTGAGTACAACTGTTTATAGAAAGAAAAAATCAGGATCAAAAGCTAGGTATTGGTGGAGAATTATGTATTCAAATTGTTCTTCAAAATTCCCACCATAAAAATGTGCACAATCATCATAATAAAAATTGAATATCATTTCTAAGCAGCTTTTGCAGTTGCTGTTTCTATGTGAATATCTCAGTCTTTTTAATAATGGGAGCTTATCCCCTATGTATACTTTGTAGTTGTTGTCTTAGTTTCCAAGTCTTTATAAGCTGGGAAGCTTATCTCTTAGAGGTATTTTTATAGTTACTGTCTCCATGTGAATACACAAATTTTTATAATAATAGGAGATTATTTCTATAGATACTTTGGGGGTTTTGATTCTGGACTTATTTTTATTTCTTAGTATCAACCTCAGTTACAATTATGAAGGCTGTATTATTCTCACTAAACATAGGGTGATGGGATTAGATTTTAGAACTCTCTCCTTTTCTAGCTAAGGAAGTGTTCTTTCTCAATATATTTACCTTTTAAAAAATAACTCAAATCTGTGTGTTTGTTTTAAAAAAAGGGTTTCATTCTGTAGCACCCTGGATATTCTTGAATTTGCTACTTAGATTAAGCTGGCCTTAAATCAACAGTGATCTGCCTGTCTCAGCCTCCGAAATTCTGGGATTACAGGAATACACTAGTATGTCCTACTTTCAAATCTTGAACGTATTTGTAATCAGTCATCTTAGCTTGGCTTGCCTGTCCTTTCTGCTTTGTCCTACTTCACTACATCACTTGGCTTCTGTTAGTTTTCACACTTGGTTTTCTAATATGATTATAATACTGTAGCTTTGCTTGATTGTTTCAGTGTAATCCTTTTTGTTTAATGGAATCTACCTCCTCATAACATCAATAGATACTCAACATGTATTAATCATTAAAAGGCAACAAACACATTGAATATTAATATTTCTCCTTCTATTTTTCTACTGTATGCACTAGTAGTTTAAATGGTATAATATAGCTGACAAAGTTGATTACTGAAAAGGCATATTTAACCTGGATTGTCATGTCAACTTGCTTAGAGTTAGAATCACATAGAACATAGTGAGAAACACTGCTCGGTGTGTCTTTGAGGGCATTTATAGAAAAGATTGAATGAAGTCTAACCCTGATGGCATCCTGGTACAACTAGAGAACCAAATAAAATGTAAGATGAAGAATGACATTTTCTCTCTGCCATGATGTAAAGAGAAATTCTCTGCCATAAACTGTCACTATCTACAGCACTTTCTCAGCTCATCTGCCTGGACCCAAAGAACCATGGTCTAAACTATCTAAAACCAAGGGCTCACCTAATTCTTGCTTCTGAATTGCTTTTGTCTGGCACTTTGACTAGACATTGAGAACTTTATGCAACTGAAGGAAATAATGAAAATTTGGTTTTAAAAATATTTGTTAACCTATCAATTTCATTTTTCTCCTTTTCTTTTTTTATTATAAATTAGGTCTCATTTTTTTTATCCATGTATCCACTTGTTGAAACTCCCTTTCCCCACTAGCCCCTCCCAGTCACTCTCTTGTATTCCCATGTCCTTATCTCCACCCCAGCAAGGGCAGGAGGTCCCAAGGTCTCAAGTAGGCTTAGTTCAGCATCCACTCCAGGTAGTTCCGCTTTCCTCACCCCAACAGCAAGACTGGGTCAGGTGTTCCTCTGGAGGGAATGGGCTCCAAGGTACTGGTCCAAGGTGTATCAGATTCCAAGCTGATCAGTGGTTGTGGTTTGCAGCTTGGGATTGCTTTGTTTTGTTTTTTTTTTTAAAAGTCCACTAATGAGTGAGTACATCCTCTGCTTATCTTTCTGGGTTTGTGATAACTTGCTCAGAAGGATATTCTTGAAGTCCATCCATTTGCCTGCAAATTTTAGAATATTATATTTTCTTACTGCTGAGTAGTACTCCATTGTGTAGATGTACCACAGTTTGTTAATCCATTCTTCAGTTGATGGGCATCTAGGTTGTTTCCAGGTTCTTGCTATTACAAATAATGGTGCTGTGAACATAGCTGAACTAATGCCTTTGGAGTGTGAATGTGCATCTTTAGGGTATATGGCCAGTAGTGCTATTTTGGATCCTTGGGGAGATTGATTCCCAGTTTTCTGAGAAACTACTATACTGCATTCCAGAGTGGATAAACAAGCTTACACTCTCACCAACATTAGAGGAGTGTTTCCCTTGCTCCACAATCTCTCCAGTATAAGCTGTCATCTGTGCCTTTTATCTTAGTCAATTTGATAGGTTTAAAATGGTATTTCAAGGTTCTTTTGATTTGCATTTCTCTGATGGTTAAAGATGTTGAACACTTTTTCAAGTGCCTTTTAGTCATTTGTAATTCTTCTGCTGAGAATGTTCTTTTTATTTCTAAATCCCATTTTTTGATTGGGTTATTCATGGTTTTGGGCTCTAGATTTTTGAGTTCTCTATATATTTTAGAGATCAATCCTCTGTCACTTGTTGACTTGATGAAAATATTTTCCCATTCTGTAGGCTGTTGTTTTGCCTTATTGACTGTGTCCTTGGCCTTACAAAAGCTTTTCAGTGTCAGGAGGTTCCACTTATTAATTGCTATTTTTAGTGTCTGTGCTACTGGTGTTGTATTTAGGAAGTAGTCACCTGAATACGTTGGAGGGCATTTCCCACTTTTTTTTTTCTATCAAGTTCAGTGTGGCTGGTTTTATGTTGAGGTCTTTGATCCACTTGGATATGAATTTTGTGCAGGGTGATAGACTTGGATCTATTTGCATTTTTCTACATACTATCATCCAGCTATGCCAGCACCATTTGTTAAAGATACTATCTTTTTTCCACTGAGTATTTTGGGCCTCGTTGTCAAAGGTCAGGTGTACATATGTTTTTGGGTTAATGTAGGGCATCTACAATTTGATTCCATTGATCCACAAGTCTCTTTTTATGCCAGTACCAGGCTGATTTTATTACTGTAGCTCTACAGTATAACTTGAAATCGGGGATCATGATGCCTCCTGAGGTTTTTTTGTTGAACAAAATTGTTTTGGCAATTGTGGCTTTCCTGTTATTACAAAAGTAATTGAGCATTGTTCTTTAAAAGTCTGTAAAATATTGTGTTGGGATTTTGATGGGAAGTGCATTGAATCTGTAGATTGCTTTTGGCAGAATTGCCATTTTTACTATGTTGATCCTACCTATCCAGTAACATGGGAGATCTTTCCATTTTCTTATATACTCTTTAATTTTTTTCTTCAGTGATTTAAAGTTTTTGTCAAATAGACTTGTTACTTCTTTGGTTATAGTTACTCCAAGGTATTTAATGCTATTTGTAGCTATTATAAAAGGTGATGTTTTTTGGAGAGATCAAGAAATCAGGAAAAATATCTAAATATTATAAAGGCAATTTGCAAGAAGCTGATGGTCAACATCAAACTAAATGGAGAAATTCTCAAAGCAATCCCACTAAAATCATAAACGAGCCAAGAATGTCCCCTCTCCCCTTATCTCCTTAATATATTTCTTGACAATTTTAGCTAAAGCAATTTAGCATTCTAGCTAAAGCAATAAGAGAATGAAAGGAGACTAAGGGGATACAAATTGGATAAGAAGTGAACCTTTCTCTATTTGTAGATGATATGATTGTATACATAAGTGATCCACAAAATTCTACCAGGCAGCTGATAAACACCTTCAGCAATGTAGCAGGATACAAGATTAACTCAAAGAAATCAGCAGCCTTCTTATACAGTAAAGATAAAAGAACTGAAAAATAAATAAGGGAAACATCAATTTCTATAAAGTTATGTTCTATGGGTAAAGGATGACAAAATTCTAGATTATAGAATATTCAAGCACTATTTCCAGGCACATAAGACATTTTATTGAGCTAAGCAACTTTCTTTAACTGAATATATTAGACTAAAAGAAGTATTTTTTAATTGAAAACTTTAATTTTGGAATAGATGTTTTTTATATAAATTCAAAATCTGTCTATAGGGTATCAAAATTCCCTCCATTGAGTTAGTTATGAGTTCTCACTGATCTAGGCTGGAATGGAGGACACAGGTTAATTTTCCACAGCCAGAAATATGCTGGGCTTGGAATGAAGCTACAGGAACAGTGTACTTCCATGCTATGACTGTGTGTAGTCAGGGCATGTCAGTTAAGTTCTACCTTGCATTCTGATTAATCTTCACTAGCTCTGTGAAAGGCAACATTTTCTAAATTTCTTCTTGCTTCACTAATGATTTCAAAAATTGAAAATATTTTCTCTGTACTACTCATTTTTTGGTTTTTACTTTATTTTTTTAAAAAAGGAATCTCATATACTCTGTACTAGTCTCTATGTGGGAAAGACCTTGAATTTCTTATGCACTTTCCAAATTGTTCAGTTACAGAAATTTACACCATACATTTCTTTTTTCAAAGTATATATTAGAAATTATTTTTAAAATTTAGAATCGTTTGGTACTTTTGAATAGTTATACACAATAAACTTGCTGCAGACTGGAATACATGATGTTTTATTTGTTAACACAGTAACAGTGAGGAAACACTGTGATCCAGGAAATAAAACAACGCTTAACAATGATGTAGTATGGAGTGTTGTTAGTCCATATATATTGATACAAATAAGAGAAATAAGACTTATTTTAAATTTTAGGATGACTATTGATTTATAAACCACTTTTAAAAATAAATTAATAAAACATGAAAGAAGCAGTGTTGTGAGACAATACATAACACAAATTTCATGAATTTGAAACATTTTTTATACAACATTCAAACATGGTGCTGATCTTAGGAATGAGAGATGGATATGGTTTTAAGTTTTGTCTTTATACAAATATAGTCCTATTTACATTTTCAGTGCATTTACACAGTATAAGAAACAGTGCTAGTGATGACCAACTTCCTAGGGAAGGACACTTTCTCATTCGCCCATAAAAATGGCATCAAAGAGATACAAAAGATTGATTGTAGTGGCAAAATGCATTTGAGTTGTCATGATGATTTCTTAAAAATCTTTGTTTTGGTTACTGTCTATATACAAGCTCACAGTTCAAAATATATGAACTTGTCCTTGTTTTGGTTTTTTAGCTTAAATTAATAATCTCTGTTTGGTTGCAAACACTCCTCAAGGTAATAACTCTGTGTAGGGTTTTAGAGTAGAAAGTTGCCGAGATAGCAATTGCTTATGATGTGTACTCAGGGGAATTGGAAAAACAGACAGGCCTTTTAAGAAGAAAAAATTAGATGCTATCACAGTGAGGAAATCCTTTGTAAATGTATAATATCTACAAATTTTCAAATATTCCCATCACTTTTAACTATCAATTATCATGTTATTTGTTCCCTTGCACCAACTATTATAAGTCACATAAGTGTTAATATGAAAGAATTTGAAGTGATAATTTGGAAAAGGCTGCATTAAACATGGAACCATAAGTTGTAAGCAAAGGCTGCTTGTGCCATTTCATCATCAACTATTTTGATATTCTCTTTATAATCTCAACTCTTTTATCTCCACTATATTTGGAATATATTGGTAAGGTAGAAATTAAAGATGATACATGTATATATATAAATATAATATATATATACTTGTAAAGAACTTGTAGATGAGGTAGGTTTGTTAAACATATATCAATCCTGCTACTTTGTAGTATGAGGCAGAGGGATTGGAAAATTCAAGCTGAGCTGGGACTATACTAAGGCTCTGTCTCAAAACAATGACACTACAAAATTTAAAATGTAACAAAAATAAAAAAAGAGCTTATTTATTATTATTATATCTAGATTAATTTAAAATGTAGATGGAAACATGATTTTTAAGCCTCCTCTTCTGGTCACCTGTTACTATACTCCCTTTATAGTTCTGGTCTCTCTCTCTGTAGCTGTGAGACAAAATGAGCTTTTTTTTCAGTATATTGTTCTGGTCAATACAGCAACAGAAACGTGACTTACACAAAAGTTGGTCTAGAGCAGGGTCCTTGGGAAGCACTTGCCCATGTTGCTCTTATGGAAAAGTGAAAGTTCAAACTAGAAAAACCATTGAGTGCTGTAAGCAGTGCTTACACTGTTCTAATAGTAAATGAAAAAGAGAGTAGTGCAGACTGTGGAGGGTGTAGAGTGTCCCCAAAGGGCTGCTAACCATCAATGTGCTCTTGCAGCAAAGACAGGCACCTCCCACCTGTGTCCTAAGGACTTTCCTGAGGCAAATGTAAAAGTCACAAATTAATTTCTTTTATGGAAAGATTTCAAAGCAGTATAAAATAGTGTGTGTGGTATTAGTTTATTATTCAAGACTCTTACACAGATCTACAGAAGAACAAATGAGAGAAAACAGTGAATCAGCATATACAGCTTGGAGGGAAAATCATTAGGAAGTTCACTGTTATAGACAAGGCATGAGCTGGAGGAGAAGCTGGAACTATTTAGGATGAGCACCTTTAAAGAGAAGCCTGCTCTGCGTTGTAAAGATAAGAAGAGACAACTTAGGGCAAGACCCCACTTCTGGTATCAATTTCTGTTCTAAATTGTTTCTCTATTGCTGTAATACTGCCTAAAGATGACTTCAGGGAGAAAATTATTTATTTTATCGTACAGATTATCTTTCATCATCAAGGAAAGCCAAGTTGGAAATTCAAGGCAACAGTTTAAACAGACACCACTGGAAAAAGCTGCTTACTGTTCTGTTCTCAATAATTGACTGTAAGGTGTGATGAAGAAGCCATTTCTTTCCACATGTTGTCTTTAGTGGTCTATCACAGCAAAAGGTAAAGAACAATATCATGTCTTCTAAACATCATCCATCACCATTGATGCAAAACAGATAATCAGCAAATGTTTTATTCTTCAAATGTAACAACAAATATCTATATATGTATACTATGTGTGTATCAGCATCAATGTTGAACTGAGAAAATACTTGTACAGTATCTCTGAGGAATTGTGCACTTTCATTTTAAAGAATACTGTGCCCTCAATAGCATAGTAAGGGGAGTCAGCAATTACATGAGCGTAATAATAGAACATAATTTAACATGTTGCTACATTTACTGAGCCTTTATGGAAAAGTTAAAAATTATGGGCAAAAGTACATAAGATATTTTATCACTAGGAGTTTTGTACTAACAAAGGCTCAAGTCAGGCAGAATTTATAACATTGTGAGTAATAATGGGAACAGAGTAGAAGGTTAATTGAGATAAAAAAGAATGGGCAGAAATAATTAAAAGATGGAGGTCATAATATGTTTCTGGTTGGCTAATAAGCAAAGTTTATAGATCAGCCTACCAAAGACAATATGTGATTATATAACTTTGACTCAAGTCTGTGAAGACTGTATTGAAGACAAAACAAACATACACAAGATAGGTCTTAGTGAGCCCTGGCAGGAACTCAAGTATTTGCATTATTCATGTTTCTCTGGAAGCCTTGCTCAATGCTAAGCCCAGAGCAGACACTGAATAAACGGATATTGAATACATACATAAGTAAATGTATTTGCTCTTTTAACTCGTTGGGAGTAAAATACACAAATCATAATATCAGCACTGAATCAATAATTTCTACAAGTTTTTCTTCTCTGTAATATTATCTTAGACAAGAAGCTGAAACAATTAGTTGACAGATAATATTTGTTTAAACAAATTGTTAGTCAAAACACAAGATGATAACAATCATGGTAACTGGATGAATTACTTCACTTATCAGTCACTTCCAAATTACTTTAAATGTAAGTATTTTTTTAGGTTTTTACTTTTATTTAGGTGTATGTATGAGTGTCTTTGTGTGTGTGTGTGTGTGTGTGTATGTGTGTGTATGTGCACACATATGTGTGTGAATACCCATGGTGGCCAAAGAGAATCTTAGATGACCTGAAACTGGAAAATGGGCACATTGTTACCTGTCCTCTGTGGGTTCTAGGACCTAAACACCTTTCTTTGGCAAGAACTTTAAATACACTCAGCCACTGAGCCATTTCTACAGCTCCTTGAGGTTTTTAATTATTTTTCTTTGTTTTCAAGATATTATATATGTATTTTTCAGAAATATTCTATTGAGAATGGTGTCATATGAGCTATTCACAAGTAATCAGTACTTCTTACCCTTCCAAAGCTACCAAAATAAAATATATTTGCTCTGCAAATTCTGCAACTTACAGTATGAGTCTGGAATTATAACCTAATGACTGAGTTGCAGCCTCATCATTATTAGTGTTGAGTAAGTCATAATGTGCTGGCTAGATTTATGTCAGGTTGATACAAGCTAAGTGCTTTGAGAAGAGGGGAACTCAGCTAAAAATCCATCCCCCAGCACGTATCCTAAAGTCACTCAGGGGAAGTGGCAGCAGAGATGAGTGTGAGGCCTGAAGTATGGCTGAGATTGAAGATGAGGGAAGCAGCTGGCAGCCTGAGAGGTCCCATGGACATTCTGAGGAGAATAGGGTGGTGGCAGAGAAGTCGGCAGCCCTGGCACGATAAGCAGAACACTAAAAATAGCTGTGGGAAGATGCTTTTAACATATGGCCTCACCAAAATGGAAGAAAGGAAAGCAGAGTTTCTCAAGCAATAGAGACTCTATCACTAAGGGTATGGGAGAGATACCAGAGCATGGCCACAGTGGCCAAAGAACAAGGTATTAATGAAATAGTACCAGTCCTCAGCCTGTAGGCTTGTTCTTAGCATAGAACTGTGGGAGACACCACCACTCCTGTTTGCCCTGCTGGAAGGAATGTGAAGCTGCTAGCACAAAGGAAGTGCCTGGAGAGCTTCAGACCAGACTCACCAATAGCCCAGTATCTATGGGACTTGAGAAGCCAGAAGACTTGAACCAGACCAATGATTCCTTGCAATGAGCATTTGCATGTAAAGCTCTTTGAATATAGAGTGGTACTTTGCAATGCCACTAAGATTAATGAATATACAGTGGAGACATGAGAGAAAGTTAACAGTACATGTTTGGCAGAGAGTGGCAGAACGACAGTTTGAAAGGTATGGGAGAAGGCTTCGTTGTGTGGGAAGGAAACATGTCAGTGTCAGAGTATGGGCAAAAGGGTGGTGTGCACCCAGCATTTTAACAGGCTTAGCCCCCAAACACCCCACCAGTACCACAATTGCCCTTGCTCTGAGCAACAGCAGGATGCTGAGATAAAGAATGACTCATTTTCTGGATTAGAAAGACCTCCATAATTCATGTAGCCACCAAGGACCTTGAAGAGCCTTCTGCCAATGACAGTATGGACTAGAAATTCAGCAGAACTCACTTTTAAGATTACAGAGGAATTTACTAGAAAAAAAGTCTCCAAGTTGCAAGCACTTAGAATATCTCTTGTAGGGATGGTCCTTTAAAACAACAAAACTTTCAACTCTGAAGGCACATACTCAGGCCCCAAAGTCTACAATGATCTGAGTATTCTTAATAATTCCTCCTCCTTTTGGCACAAATGTAATTTTCCAGAGCAGACAGCACTTGTCAAAACTTTCTTCATAGCTTGGACAACTTGGCTTGTTCAAACAAGTATGTGAGCATGATCAAACAAAGTGCAATTTGTAGTTTCAGTATAGCAAGACACATTCTTTTCACAGAATGACAGGTCATAGATTTGCAAGCCAGCCTCACTCTTTGATCTCTGTCAAGTACAAAACTGGGAAGCAAAAATAGCTTTGCTTATTTGTCATTTGGTTATTAGTTGTATAATTTGACTAACTGCTTAAAGGAATGCAGTTACACTTTTGCACTGTATTCAAGTAAACAACTTCTCCTGTACTTGAATTACTTTTAGCATGCACAACAGAACAGTGGGACAGGGGAGATGATTTAGTCAGTAAAACACTTGCTGACATTCTAGGAGACCTGAGCTCAAGCCACATGTCAAAAAGCACATGAATGGTGTTGTAATCATGTGTAATTCTGGTGCTAGGAAATGGGAAACATAGGTAATTGGGACCTTTTAATCAGTCTGCCACACCTACTTCATGAGTTCTAGACTGGTGAAAAATATTGTCTAAAGAAATTATGGTTGATAGCACCTGAGCAGGTACATATAAGGTTGTCCATTGGTCTCTATAGATGTGAGCACACACATGCACCTCTACACACATGAATGCACACACACAAATACCCATGCATACTCATACACAGAAAAGATTAACAATCCTATAATATTGCCTCCTGCTTCTTAGTAGCAAATACAACTTTGACTATATATTTTTTAAAAATCTGTTATAGTGACCACAGAATAGCTTTACTAATTTAGATAAAAAAAAATCTCTTTGAAATAAATCAGCAAAAATCAGAAAGTAGATTTTTAGAGAATTCTTGATTCATGAAAAAGGCAAAAAAACATGGGGACTTTGACTACCTTTCATGATGCCTATCATCCATGCTATGTGTGAAGGCTTGTGGAAACAGAAGGAATATAATGTATTCCAGAGAGCAGAAAATTACACATTGATATACATATTACTATCAATTGAAAAAGAAAACAGAATTAGAGATAAATAACTACAATCAAACCAATGTTTTTCCTTGGGAAGGTAAATGCTCTGTAAGTCAGCTGGAATTTTGTATATATGAAGTATCCAATATGGCATTTCCTATGCTCTGTGTAGAAAACTTGTTGAAGAAGAAAACTGATAATAAACAGTAGAAATAAAGGAAGTGTAAATAACCTACTATGGAAATTTATATAAGATATGTGTCCATATACAATATACATATAATATATTAAATTCAAATAGACATACGCAAAACAGCAATAATAGTTAACTATAAAAATATCTTCTTAAATATATATATAATATGCATATATATAAAACAGAACATATTATTTGACAAAAATAACTTATTTAATTTTGTACTGTCTTATTTTAACTTTAGGTAGAGTCATTTTGAGTTGCTCATGCCTTCAATCCCCTCAGTATACTCAAATACTGAGATCTTAGGAATAACAAACAAATAAACTCTTTTGATAAACATAATAACCTAGAGATGGAATATAAATCAATGTAAGAGCACTTGGCTAGAATGTGGCAGGCCCAGGTTCAATGTCCAGTATTACAAAGCAAGAGGTTCAAAACGGATAAGGCATGGATAAACCTTAAGGAACCACCTCTGTGGTCACTGTTTCTCTCCTGCCAGCCAAATATAAAGGCCTGTCAGTAATCCCCATAAAACTCATTGGTTCACCAAGTTAGAAAAACAAAGCAAAACTAATGTAAAACAAACAAAAGTCAAAACAAAACAAAAAACAACTCTTACAAATAGGTATATGAATAAATGTTCAACATATCTAAGTATCATGGCGTATAAGTAAAATCCATAGTGAGATTGTCACTTCATTCCAAAAAGAATAACTATGATACAAAAGATGAAAAATAATAAATGCTAGTGAAGTCATGGAGAACAGGAAACACTTCACTCTATTGTTGGGATTTAAAATTATCATAACCATCATAGAAAACAACATGGAGTGTAGAAACCAAACACACTAACAAAATCTACAGCTGACATATGATCCGGAAGGTCTGCTTTTGGATATATGACCAGAGGAAATGAAATTTGCATATTGAAGTGACATCTGCACACCCATGTTTATTGTAGCATTATTCATGATAGCTGAAAAATTAAAATAAATGACTTGCCATCAACTGATGAATGGACAAATAAAATTTGGCATGAGTATATGTTATACTATGCCATACCATTCATGCATTATAAAAGCTGTTGTTTCTATAGAATGAAGACACTGTGCTGAGTTAGAAAGGTACAGAAAAATTGTGTAGAATATCTGTGGTGTGAATAATCTGAAGTTTGGATCTCATAGAAGCTAAGGGGCTGAGGTGGTAAGCAATCCAAGGAGAGTAATGGGAAGGGAGAGATGGTTATCATCACATGATGGATATTTTCAGTTAGATAGGAAGGAGTGAGGGGCTTTGGTATTCATTACATGTTAAGGAGATTACAACTGGAGGATGGAAATGTTTTTGAATGCTTTTGCCATGAAGAAATTTTAAATGATTAAGAAGATAAATAATATGTTTTACCTTTATTTGAATCTTAAGCAATGCAAATGTGTATCAGAAAATAACCCAGTATTTTCAAATTATGTGGAATTCTCAATTCCAGATAGATTTTTAAAAACCTAGTATCTTTATTTTAATTTAAAGATAATTCTATAGTTAAACCTCAAAGGAAATCTTACCTGTGTGAGTTTTTAGAAAGCTCTATGCTTTTATTTACTTCTCATAAAATAAAAATGAATCATTGCTCACTATTTTTAATACTGAAATTTTCTCAATGAGATAAGTATTACCTGATTGGCAAATTCATGCTCTTTGTTCTACAAATTATCTGAGGCACAAGTAGGTGAGATGATATTTCTGCATTGTATGTATACCTTCCTTTGAAAATTATAGTAGAAATATTGTATTTCAAACCACAAAGTGCCTAACTTTGTTGCTTAAACACAACTCAATCAAGTCAGAAGTCAGGAGGATGCTTTCTAGGTCATTCCATATCTCATGTTAAAAAATAAAGAGTTGTAGCATAGTGCTCACTCCCCTGTCTCAAGAGGCATCATGTTCTCATCTATTGAATGCCCCTGATATTCCAGTCACCTCACTGTAAATTGGCTTCCCTCCAAGCCAAATAACTTGGAGACCTTTTGTAAAACAATTGTAATATTAAAATTCAGACAAGTGACCCAAAAATGGCCCCACAGGGCAGGCTTGCAATTTCCTGATTCACACTTTCCTTGGTCCCTCATTTGTTAAGTTTCACGACATCAATTTTCATACTGTTGCAGTTTTATCCTGGCCAAATGGTTGTTGAATTTTAATGAACTGTCTCCCTTTGACAAATGAGATATTGTTTGATATATTACATTAGGGACATGGAGAATAAACTACTTATGGATACTAGATATTTGGATAAAATACATTTACATAATACTAGGCTATTAGTGTGATGAGATTTATTAGTTATAAAAATATAAAGCACAGCAGATTTTGAAAGATGCTAAAGAATGATGAGAATATACATAATTTAAATTCTGGTACCTCAGATGAAATGGTAATTTTACATTAGCTAACTTAACTGTTTTACCTTGTTAGAGTGCCAGGGAAATTTTCATTTTTATGAAATGGGGAACCATCTTTGACTACAAACAATCATTCAAATAAGGTAATGCCGAAAGGCAACAGCTGTTCATTAGTGATTGAAATCATTAGAGACACTGAAATTCTGTCATTTTCCCATTTTCTGCCATGTCCATCATAGAAATGTGGGGTTCTTCTTTTGCACATAACAGGGTTGGGTTAAGACCCTGTTTTTGTTCTGTGCCTTTCATTCAGATGGAATATTAAAATAATTTACCTAGGCAGTGTTATAGTAAAGAAAAACATTTAAAACTAACTCCCACATACTCTGAAGATAAGTGGATCAAATGTTCAAATGCCCACACTGTTAAAATATTATCATATGCTAATTGCACGCATAGTGATGAGGCACTTCACAATCCTCAAGGACCTTTTTAATCATTGTGGAAAGAAGACATTATATTTGCTCTGACTTTAATGTTAAATACATGTATATTATTTTATTCTAACTACAGTTAGAACTTACATACTCAAAATATAATAATTTCCCTACCAGAACATTTAATTACGGTAATGTGATTAATTAAAACACACGTAATTAAAAACATGCACATTCTTTCACATCTGTTTGAGCCCAATCCCTATCATCTACTAGTTTTGTATATACTGGTAAGAATAAAATATTGTTCCAGACACAGTGTTCTCACTGGAGAATGGGAAGCAGATTTGCATCTTTGTCTTGTTGCTATGAAGATAAATGTTACACTCCAAATCTCACCTCTAGAGCCCAGAAAGATTTCTAAATATTTTGAGTTGTTATTTTAGAGTGAGGAGACAGGCTTGCAGCTAGACAAACAATAAATTTGGTGGCAGCAAGACTTGAATTCCAGTTATGGCCTTACCATTTCCGTGAATTATGAATGAAGATATTCTGATTCTCTGTCATAGCCTGGAATGAACAGCAGGTGCTAGAAATATAATGGCTGTGAGGATTTAAAAAGTTTCCATGCACATAGTAGTCATTGCTGGGACACAGCAGCCAACCAAAAAATAATATCTTATGTTTCCAAAAATGTGTTAATATTTTATAGTTATTAACTATTAATTCATGTCTTTCTTTTCAAGTCTTTTGAGCAAATAAATAGTTATTTCATACAAATTCGCACATACAACATTTTCTAAGTAAAAAAAAAAAAAAAAAAAAACTAGAAAAGTAGAATACTAAAGAAATACCTAAACTACTGATAGAAGATACACAGCCCAATTCAAATATGTAAAGCTGGAATTATAAACATTGTTTTTATTATTAAAGTCATTCATCAGATTTTAGTTTTGCTTCTAAAGCTTTATTCTCTGATTAGTATTAATTAATAAATATCTGTAACATTATAGGATTCAAGAATATAAGATTATTATATAAGCCACATTTAATATGCTGATCACTTTTTTCAATAAATATATAATTGTTGGAGTTTGTACTCTACATTTATCAGCCTATGTTAACTTAATCTGAAATTATGAAGTGGAGTGTGTCTTAAAAAACAAGAAAAAAAACAACTCAAATTGTATTTCCTTGAGGAAATTTTATACCATCATTTTGCATCCTAGGGAAATCTACAATCACCCTTCCCTATGATAACCTCATCATGTCTGTTATTCATGTGCCAATCATTTGTGATTCTTTAAGTTATCATACATTTTTATTTGAATTGCCTTGATTATACTTGAAGCCAAACACAAGACTAGTGAGGCTATTAATTTGGCTACATCAAAGAAAAATCCAGTGTGTCCTTTAACTGAAAAAGACAACTGTGAATTAAAAAGAAAAGCACACACCCAATCACACTGATGCTGAGAAATTCTCTTCAAAGAACAATTCTTCTGTGAATTTAGAAGAATAAAGCTAGCAATGCTGTTGCCCCTCAGACTGCAAAAGCTGAAGCCAATATTTATGGCAACTGGTGGTTAATATGCAACAGTGAGTTTGTGTGTGAGCATTAGTTATGGAGAAGGTTTTCCTGTCACTCTGTATCTCTCTGCATCAGAAAGCACTAACTATTAACAACATTCTATTCTGTGTGTAAGAAATGACTACATGCATTCCACAGTATACATGCAAGTGGAATGGACAGTCTAAAATCCAGGTGTTCAGACTCAGAACTCACTTATTCATCTTGAACTCTGGGAGTATTTTTGCTCTGTACCAGGCACTGGCTAAATGTGTCATGGATTGATCAATGTTAAGGTGTGAACATGTTTGGTATCTTTTGGTCTCCACCATGGGATATGAATTTTTATAGATTGTAACTCAATAACACACACACAAACAAATACACACACACATGAATGCACACATGCACTCACCACATACACATTTCCATTTTGGAATGAAGAAAGTGAAGCAAAGTACAAGTTAATATCACTTAGCCCCATTTTCTAACATGGTATCATACTTTTCTTATTGCTATGACCAAATGTTTCCACAGGGGCAACTTAGATAAGAAATGGCTTATTTTGGTTCAGAGTATGAAGGTATCATATATCATGGTAGGAAATTCACAGTGGCAGAGGCATGAGGCAGTTAGTCACACTGAATCCACAGTCAGAAAGCAGACTGAGATGAAGCAGAGATGATTGCTCATGCTTTGCTATCCTCCTCCTTTGTATGTTTTCCAGGGAATGGTGCCACTCAAGATTAAGATACAGCAAGTTGGTCCCACAAGTCATGCACAGAGGCTTACCTTATTGAAATTGCCCCTTGCTTGTGTGCCTGGAGGCTTACTTGAGTGGTTCAGAATCTTGTCAAGTTGACAGTCATCACTAATTCTTACCATACATGGCAGCCAAGACATAAATGCATGTTTGTTTTAAACTACTGTTTTCTATGTAGCAAATGGTGATTATCTGAATTTTTTTCCTTTGTGTGTATTGACATGTATGTACCTTCTAGAACACACAGTCTCTCAGCACGTTGAATAAAGCTTGGCATGACAAATGTTCAATAAATATGTTTTGGTTGACTATGTATAATTTGAATCTCAACAGTCAAATAAACTTGGTTTCTTATTGATTCTGAAGTTACCTGGGGGAAAGAGAGAAAGATGAATATGGTCTTTGGACTAGGCATTTCTCAGGGGTAAAGTAAAAACTAGACTGGGAAGTAGCAGAGGTTGGCAAATGGAATCCAGACTTTACAACCTATGACAGGTGATTAACTGGGTATTCTAGTCAGCATGGGATGTCTGACGCAGAGGCATCAGGCAAAACTTACGCAATTTGTTCTGGTTCATCTCTGCTGACATTGTTTTACTTGCATACTGCTAACCACCCACCATGAGGAAGTAAAGGAAACTCCATTCCATTACCTTAAGACAATTAAATAGAAAAGGAAAGGAATTAAAAAAAAAGTCTGAGATTTAAAAGTTTAAAAGCAAAAGCACTGCAATGCTACAGAATGTGGGGGAGTAGGGGACATGGAGACAAGGAGGCCATTATCTGTCCTAAGGAAGAGTTATGTCAACTAAAGATTTCTTATGCACAAAGCCTAAATGCACATATGAATAGACGCTGATGAATGTGTGGTTGTTTATAGGCTCTGGGCCTTTGTATGTGAATGTCATTTGTACAAGGCTCACTGAAATATATTTTTTGTGATTTATTCATTTCATTTATCTGATTAATGCTTATTGAGTGCTTTTCCATGTCCTGATTTAGAGGAATTTGGGGGACAACTAAAATAAAAGTCATGGCTTGTGAAAATTCAGATATAAGTGCAATACTGGGACAGATATGGGTGAATCTAATAGCATTTGGGGTGATGTTTTAGGTAATTCCAGGCTAAGCAAACACTGGTGACATGCTGCTATTTTCACTTACACTATTTTCAATACTCATCTTTTTGTTTTAACTTTAAACAAATATTTATTTGTTTCCAAATTTCAAAGATATGTAAATGTGTTTTGATCAAATCTATTCCCATGTCTCCTTTGCCCTGACCTTCAACATATTCCTTTCCGACTTCATGCACCTGATTAAAAGTTAATTAATTTTTAAAATCCAGTGAATCTACTTATTGTTGGCACAGATTTGTCTTTCTCATGTCTCACCAGAGAAGCTTCTTTTTGCAGTGGATGACAACTAATACAGAGATCACCTGTTCCATGTGCAAAAATAGGAAGCCATGTAATACTCAACCCTACATGAAATATTTGAAATGAAGCCTCTCTCCCAAGGCTAGAGGGTCACTGCCAAAGGTGAGACAGGGACATGATGGGCAATTGCACACATGAGCTCACAGTGGCTAGAAGTGCACAATTGCTAGTCAGACAAAATCCTAACATGGATGGAGACCATGTAATGAAGTCCTATGCCACTGAGACTGATGACGGAGAGAGCAGAAAGGATAATTCACCTTCCTCAGTGATGGGACAGACACCTTAGGTTTTGAAGCATTCTTTCTAAATGAGATGTCCCCCTCAAGCCTTCCCCTCAGAACTCATGGACCTACTAAGAAAAGGAGACAAAAAGATTGTAAGAGGCAGAGGTCATGCATAACTCCAGGGAAACAGTGTCCTTCAAACACAAAGGAACTGATCCATATGTGAACTTGATTCAACTATGGCAGCATGCACAGAGCCCACCCATGTAAAAGCCAGATATGTCCCCAGTGCTTCAAGGGGAAATAGACACAGGCTCCTACCCCAACCAAGAACCCATCAGCAATTTGTACCTGCCAGCAAAGAAAAAGCTAGTTTTCTCCCATGGACTCTCATTGAGCATATTAGCCACATTTCAAATTAGGCTCCATGCTGAAAAGCAGATGACCAACATAAACAAACTCATGGAAATTTTGTAGATTATTTTTTGTCCCATACTGATTAGAGCATTATTTGTCTTACTGATTTTTTGTTTGTTTGTTTGTTTATATATTTGGGTTTTCTACTTCAGTGTCTTTTGTGTTTGCTTTTGTGTGTATTTGCATGTCTTTAAGTTTTAGTTTTTTTATTTTTTGTTTCTTTGTTAAAGAGAGAGAAGAGATGGGAAGGGAGGGTCTGAGAAGTGCCAAGAAAGTGAAAATTGATCAGAATACAAACACACTGTATGAAAAAATAATTGAAGACAAAAATAATTTTAAAATAATATCAGAAAAGTATATGGTAATTTTACAATCCATAAAAAATAGATAAGTAATTTGTAGTTTTAATAAAATTTTAATAAATTCTTCCTGTCATTGACTTTGTTCAGATACATGATATACATTTGTCACTCTCAAGAAGCTTACTGTCCAAAATAGTAGGCAGTCATCTAAATGTTTTGCAATTAGATCAAATCAAAAGTCTCTCTATAGTATTAGCCACAGTTCAAGGTAGTGAGGAATCTTATATTGGATAGTGCACATATAATAGAGGCCCTCTAATTTATAACATTGTACTGGTAAAAATAAATTTAGCATTCATGCAGAATGAATGGTTGGAAATTGTAGAATGAATGACATAACCATTATGGTACATGGGATAACAGTTGATAGTTATATTGTGAGATATACAGTAAAGTTGAGAATATAGAAACTGTCATTTACTTCAATGGAGAATATAGAGTGAGTTCAAAATGTTTAAAGCAGTATTTTGGGAAGACTAAGTGGTTTGGAATGCTGTCTGCTTTTTTGTAGGACCTGATATGAGTTGCTAGCTCCCCAATTTTATGACGTTCTATAACTTCAATTCCTAGAAATTTGATGCTTTTTACTAGTCTTGTTCAGGTACCTAAATTCACATGCACATGGCCATATACAAATATACATACACAAATGCATGTACACCATCAAGCATACACACACACACACACACACACACACACACACACACACACACACACAAACAAAATTAATTTTTAAAACAAAGCTAGCACAGTTATTCAGAGAAGAATGCCCCAGGGCTTTGAAAGAACTGTGCAGGCTATAAGTGTTACCATTCTAAAGTATTACATTCAGTCCTAACTTTCTTTCATACAAGGGTCTGCTTCTGGCTCTGTGGTCTTGTCCTTCTGAAGGGCTACATGATTTTTTAAAAAAATCTTTCACACTATATTTCATAGCACCCATAATTGTAGGGAGCTTTTGATTTTTCCATTCCCAACTCTGGCACTGTGCCTAGTTGTAGAAATTCCCAATAGTAATTTTTCTGTAAGCAACACACTAACTTCTACAAATCCACTCTGATGTAGATGTTTGACTACATTGACCATCATGAGATGGTGGGCATGGCCTATCCTGTTTTGTTTTTTTTTTATATCCCTAAAAGAAATATTCAGCACATAAGTAGGGTTTACTCATCTCTTTTCAATATCGCCAATCATTTCATGTGCAGTTTTTTTATTACAGCAAATAAAGAAGACTTTATTATAAGACTGTGCGTGACCCAGACTTAGTCTCACTGAAAATTCATTGCTCAGTATGTATTAAGGTAACTTATCATTACATAACAAAAAATACGCACAATTATAAATATTGTCATTTTAATTCGTTAAATGTTTCTTAACATTTAAGGTACCATTAAGTTTTTGAAGTCTCCTATTATTAGGGTGTGAGAATTGATGTGGGATTTGAACTAGAGTAGTGTTTCTTTTATATAGATAGGTGCCCTTATATTAGGGGCATAAATATTAAGAATTGAAATCTCTTCTTGACCAATTTTTCCTGTGATGAATAAGTAACGTCCACCTTGGTCTCTTTTAATTGATTTTGGTTTAAAGTCTACTTTGTTTAGATATTAGGATGCCAGCACCAGCTTGTTTCTTAGAGCTATTTGATTGGAAAATCTTTTCCCAACCCTTGACTCTGAGCCTGTGTCTGTCTTCGTGGGTGAGGTGCTTTTGTTGTATGCAGCAGAAGGATGGCTTTTGTTGTTATATCCATCTTGTTAGTGTGTGACATTTTATAGGAGAGTTGAGTCCATTGATATCAAGGGATATTAGTGACCACTGATTGATATTTCTTGTTATTTTGGTGGTAGTATGTATGTATTTTCTTTATCTGGGCTTTTCTTCCATTTTGATATTGGGGTGAGGAAAGCAGATCTTCCAGGAGTGAATGCTGAACTAAGTTACATTGGGACCTTGGGACCTCCAGCCCTTGCTGGAGAGCAGATAAAGTGATGTGGAGAAGAGAGATTGACTGGAAGGGACGAGAAGGTAAAGGGAGCTTGAACAAGAATATACATGGATAAAAAATATGACTTTACTCATAACAAAAAGTAAATAAAAAAGAGTAAAAGAATGTTACTTTTCAGAGATTGTATCTCTTTAGAACTTCAAAACTGAAAAGATTTCTTAAGATGTCAAAGTGTTGGACAAAAAATATATATTGATAGACTCAGTCACTAAAATTTCAAGCTTCTGATCATCAAAAAAATCTATAAAAGTAATAATGACAAAAAATATGATATTACAACTTAGATGAATAACCAAGGATCACTATGTATATGTATAAAGAACTTGTAGCTATTAATATAAAACATAAAATCCCTTGAAGGTCTAGACAAGCAGGTCTCTTCAAAACTTTCACATGCAATTTTGAGATAACATGCTTTCCTGTCCACAGGGTAACCTGGTCACTTCATTCTTAAAATGTAGATAAGACTTGATTCAACTACCCATTGAAGGAAATGTTGAAATTCAAAACCCTTTCTAAAGATAGTATGTCCATTTTCTTGGGATTGAGGAAGATAACATCTTCCACTCTGCCTCAAGTTAACTGCTATACTTTGTTGTTTGCCATATTGTTCTTTAATATAGTTACCTCAGGGGCTATACCAAACCTAGAGAAATGGACCTTTCTTCACAATAGTGATGAAATCAAACCTTTGAGCTGAGTAACAAACATATGACTGGTTATTCCCAAGGTCTCACAAGGCAATTTTTAGTCATTTATTCCTTGAGGCATGTCATCCTCTAGCCATTACAAAGACCCAATTTCCCTTCTTATGCTTTTTATTTTATATATATTTTACCTGTCATGTGCAGTTTTGCAACTAATCTGAAATAATGGAGGCAAAATGATGATGAACCCAAAAAGAAACATAAAAAGTATTACTATTTTGGGAAAATTTAAATTCTGTATAGTTAATTGCTATAGATGAATGATTATAAGTAATCTTAGAGCTAACCCTATTTACATTAACACTACTATATTATCCATAAATTACATTAATATTTCTATTTAAATTAATGTTTAACTTCAGTTTTTTATTTTAAGTGAGATACATAAAATAATTTAAATTATTTCAATTTATTACTAAGTTGAAATTTCTATGTAGCAACATTTCAAATAATCTAATTTAGTTGCTAAACACAGGTAGCCTTCTAAGATTTCCACCAGCTTGTTTATAATTTTACTTAATGTATTTGATTTTTCTGTTTCTATTGAGTGATAATTTCAAAAATACAAATAATATTATTTTCATTTACTAACATATTTATTTAAATGGGTTTAGCTTAGGTTATAATGCACACTGTTCAATATCTTTGATTTGCTTGCTGACACTCAGGGTTCAGCCTCAAATTTATCTGAAAGCTAACAGATATTGTCTATAATCACAGCCATGCTATCTGCAAGTGTGAGAAAAAATTGCTGTTTTCAAGAGCTGCATTTTCACTTCTACATCTTAGACACACTTTTCAGGATAAGACAAGTCAAGAGGTGCCTGAGCAGAGATATTCTTACACGCCTGTCATTGTGCTGTTTCTGTAAATGAGCTTAGATTTAGCAGATACCTTGAGTACAGTTTGAGTTATAAAGACTCTGTGTGTGTGTGTGTGTGTGTGTGTGTGTGAATGGGTATGCAGTATACAGAAACAGAGATTAAGACACCAGGGATGAATGTGTACTCCCCCCCTTTTTGAGTACTTTCATCGTCAGTCTCTTCTCTTTTCTCCTAACATCAAAATATCAAAACATCACACCCTGGCTTTTCCTATTTATCAGTGTTGTGGTTAGTTGTTTGATTTTTTTTTTTTCTTAACAGAGATTTCTTGTAAACAACCGAGTATTGTATATTGATTTATTCTCTTAAGCAATATTACTGAGTCATTTCTATGTTCTATGTTACAATCATAGCTGTCCTCATGGGCCAAGATGCTAAGAAGACAAAGGTTCAGAGCCCTCAAATGGAGGATCCAATGCATGCAAAGACCATGGAAGTCAGTGGTGGATTTGGATGGGTACTTTATGTGCCATGGCAATTTAAAAGGACATTGAAATACTTTGCTTTGACTTTCACATCCAGGTGGGCCTGAAGGAGGAAAGATACTTGTTTATCCTGAATGATGAGTACAGTACTTGTAGCCTACAAAATATAGGAATGAGGCACCCTAGGCAAATACCATAGCTTCTATGAAAAGCAGCAGTCAACCAAAGTATGGTGAAGTCAAGTGCAGGCAGGTATGACATGCTGGAGCTCAGATAAAGGGAGGCTAGAGCATCAGGAAAGCTCTTTCAAGAGGAGTGTCTTATCTAGAATGGAAAAAGCAGACAACGGTAAGAACTAAACTAATAAAACTAAACAAAGTCTGGGCTTGGCAAAGGTAAGTCAGGCGTGGAGGCCTATGCCTGCAATGTCAAGGTCACTCTTCTATACTTGTGATTCAATATCAAATTCCATGACTACACCCTTAAGCCCACAAGAAAGAATGGCAAAGACAAGTTTATATTTTGGCAAGGCTTTTCTAAGCATACTTCCCAGGATGAATATAACCATTTTGTAAACAAGAAGCAGCTCTAGGTTGTCACAGGGGTATCAGAAAAGCATTGAAGAGAAAGTGACAGGTGAAGCTGGCTTTTGCAGGCAACTCACAACAGGGCACTGAGCAGCCTGAGAGCCTGCACTCCTCTCCCATCTAGAGGGTGTTTGCATCCTTTCTGCTATGACATCTATGGAACCTGCCTGTCTTGACACTTCACTGTGAGACACACCTTAAAGCATGTAGCACATTTTAATATCTTTCTTCTCAGTTGGTATACCACAAACCCGTAATGTCTTTATCATCTGATATAATAGGAAATGGAGAATGCCACACCCCACTTCCAACTACTGACTCTGTTTATGGAATATCCCTACAAGATTCATAGAACCATGAGCTTTAGAAACAGGGAGGAGCTTACCTTTAATCCTAGTGCTAGGAGGCAAAAGCAGCTAGATCTCTGTGAGTTCAAGGCCAGCTTGGTCTACATAGCAATTTCCAGGAAAAGCAGAATAATAAAGTGGAACCCCATCTCAAAAGTCAACTAATTAGCTAATTAATTAGAACATATAAAAAGGAAAGAAAGAAATAAAAAGAGAGACTTCTATTTTTCTCTTTTGTCACATTTTAGTATCTAGTGGGTACAGTGAGAGTCCGTGTGACTGGTTCTTGAGACTACCCTGTAACACATAATAAATTTGAAAGCATGTAACCAGGCAGCAGGCACTTGGTAGTTGATTTATTTTCAAAATAAAGAGAATTATTTTAAGCAATTTAACCATTTTAGTTTAATAGACATGTATTGATATGGGGAGACCAGTTAAAAGGTTATTGCATCATTGTCCAGGTGAAAAGTGAAATCCAATATTAAGGCAAAAATGGTGCAGATTAAAAAGAAGAAAAAATGGAATAGAAAGGTTTAGAAAACAAAATTGGGAGGTGCCAAGATTTAAGGATATAAAAAGTGAAAGGAAGAGATCAGTTCAGAATATATATAAGACACATAATCTCCCCGCCAATTGCATGCCCAGTGAAAGATTGGCTGAAATTCCAACTGTATCTAGAGACATTTCTCCTAATGCTTCTCTCTTCACTTTTCTCAGATAATAAACATTGAGTCAGACTCTTCTTTCTGCCAGAAGACTATTTTCTAGGTGTTTGGATATTATTGCCTTTGTTAGGTGATTATAGTTCAAAGGAACATACAAAAAATACATACAAAGGAACAAACTGAGATAAGGTGTAGTCTGAAATAAAAGGAGCCATGGACAGTGTGGCTCTAAGGAAGAGGGTGTAATCTGTATTGGAAATGGATTGCCATTCATTGGCAAGCAGTATTTCTTAGAAGTATCTTCAAGACTTTAGCCAGGAGTGCATTAGTATGGATAGTTTTGTGAACACAAAGGCAGTGTAGAAATTTATCTCAGGCCACAGGGAGATTACTGAGAAGTCAGTGTGATGGCTAGAATTGCCACATTCACGGGATTTAGAATCACCTAGGAGACAAGACTCTGGGCATGAGTATGAGAAATTATCTACATTACATGAATGATGGTAAGGAAAACCCACGCTGAATGTAAATGGTCTAGGTCCTGGCATGCATACAGAGATAAAGGCTAAGAGAGAACCACCATTCATATTTTTCTGTTTTCTGAATTTAAACATAAAATGTCCTATTTTCTTAATCTGCTCTTGTGAATTCCCTACCATCAATGGACTGTGAGTCCAAATAAAGCCACATTTTCTTGTTACAGACACATAACTGGATGCAGCACTGGAGTGTGTGTGTGTGTATGTGATTTGAATAGCAAAATTTCTCTTGTTCCACATGAAATAATGTGCAGAGCCATAGGAAATTTGACATACTGAAAAGTTTGTAATATAATATAGTGTCAATCACATGGAGATTGCTGTGTAATATACACAAGAATTTCTTAAAATTCATGTGTCCTAGTTGAAAAATGAGACTAGTTAGCCACACCAACTAAGTGTGTCTCCCAAAACTCCCTGAATTCTTAAAAATCAAATAAGGCCACTAATTGATAGAGTTTTTATATTATTTTTATTATATTAATTAATTTATTTACTGTGGGGGATGAGAGAAGCAAACACACCATAGTACACATGTGAAGGTCAGTGAGCAACTTGTGGGAGTTATTTTTCTCATCCTAGCATGTGGGTTCTGGAGATCAGACTTAGGTCATCAGTTTTGGAACAGATGTCTTTGTATTCTGCCAAATATTACCTTTTAAAAGAGTTAATTGAAAAAAATAAGTTATTCTCTGGATTTGCTCTCTATCAGAATGAACCAGTAGCAACTGGGAATGAGCATTAGGGGCAATTCTTAAAGACAGTTGTCTACTCATTAAATCCTTCTATACCCTGTAAAATACTCTTGGAGTACACATTGCCAGATCATTGTAAGACATTCTTCTGTGCACACCTCAGACAAAGCAATGCACATGTCTATATTTTCTTTTATAGTCAAATCACTCTGTGATATGCTTCTCACGGTAAATTGTACAACATACTACAACCTATAGAATAGAAAAAGAAATCAATGAAAACAGAACTTTTATAAGTCCCCCATAGCACAGCTTCCTTTTGCCAGGAAAAAGACTGCTCCCTGTGCTGTCAGTGGCCTTGAGGAGATTGTTTGTTTTTCTCAGCCTCTTAAGGTATGCTAACAGGCACTTTCTTTCTCACTGTGTTGAAGTTTTTTGTCCTTTGTGATGCTTTTGTGAGTCCTCTGCATCCTCACTAAACTAAAAGAACAGATTGTGTTCACTTCATATAGAAATGGCAGCAGTAAACATAAACAATACTTGGCAGCTCTTTTATTTTATTAAAGAGAAATAAATTGTCTCACTGCATCAATTTGAGATTATACTGCTATCATTCTGTCACTGTTTTGGAAAGACCATTCATCTTAATTCACAGCACCACTAAGCAGAGATCAAAAATCTGGTTCTGGTTCTATAGGAAGAGGTCAAAGTCTAAAGGAATTCATCAGAGGGTAGCCTTATGGACACTGCTTGCTGGAAATAGAGAACAAAGAGAAGTTCATTCTGAACTCTTTCACAAGACATGAGATCCTTTCTAAAGCAGTAGTATCTTCAGAAGTAATTCCTAGAAATATCCATTCATTTCTAGAGTTAAAACTACTTGTTTAGGGACTAAGAGTATGGTTAGCTGGTAGTAAGTAGTTACTGAACATGCATGAGGATCTGAGTTTAATGCCAGAATCCATATAAAAATTCATGGGTGAACAGTGCAAACTTACAACTTCAGAACTAAGGAGCAAGAGATAGGATGATCCCCATCTGTCCAGCCAGCCTGGCTGTGCTGTTGAGCTCAGGGTTTAGTGAGAGACACTGTCTCAAAGTAGAAAGAAGTTGAGAACGTTTCTGGAAATTGTCCTCTGGCTTCCAGATATATGCACATGCTCCCTCCTTGTTTTTCTCTCCCCTTTCTTCCCCCCTCTCTTTCTCCTTCTCCCCATCTCTCCCTCCCCCCTCACCCCTCTCTCTCTCTCTCTCTCTCTCTCTCTCTCTCTCACACACACACACACACACACACACACACACACACACGCACACTCACATACACACTCACATATACAAATGATCACACAGAGAAACATCTGCATCCCTACACACAAATACTCATCTCTCACACATAGAACGTTTTATGCTTGTTTTGCAACACATTTTCTAAGGTTTCCAGGGTTAAAATAGTAACTGTTAAAAATCCATAAAACAAATAAGTCAAGTTTAACATATTTGCAACATCCTAAAATTTCTTTCGATAACAGCTCATAAACAATATTAACAGAGTAGCAACTACAGTCTAAGAAACTAAAGCTGTTTGCATGGTGTTTGTTCTCAGCCACATCTACAGCCTGCCCTATGCACAAATGTTTTTCATTATTTCACTGTGATACTACACTATAATTTTTCTCTCCTACTTTTTCAAACTTATATTTGATTACAACTATATATTCACTTGGCCACTTCTTATGTTCATAAATATTCTTAGAGGTACACATGGATTTTGGAATTTTATTGTTTCCTATATAATCAAGACAACAAGGTACCTTGTAATGTAGCCAAAAGTCAATTTGGTTTTATCTAAGGATTTTACTTGCTGTTTCAGAATAGCAAACAACTCATTGTAAAGTAAAGATGGCATTTCTTATGGAATAACCTTGGCCTTGCTTTGCTGGATATCTATGGAATCAAATGACAATGTTTGGTTTATAACTATTATTATCATGATCCCTACTGGCAATAACAACTTTCATCTTTATAAAATTAACTGAGAAATGAGGACATGGAAGCTACAGTGAGTTAAATTCCATATTCTTGCCATTCTTTTCACATCTACCACAGATGCAGTCATGACCTTGGGAAGCCACTGAAGTGTTTTCTCTCTCATCTCTTTAAGGATAATAATGTTTCCTTATTGTCTCCTCCAGTGATAAGTGTGGAAACCAATAACCATAAAGAACTCATTGTGTTTCCTGAAAGCCAAACTGAGTCTGAATGTAAAGTATTTATGAAATAAAGCATGCGTTAAGCTTATACAAAGACAAACTATTCATAAAGTGTTTTGGATAAAGAAAACACACAAAGCTCATAAATCATGCTTCAGTACTCATTTTTCTAAGGTACACCAATGCCCTCAAGTTCTCTATGTTATTAGTATAAATGAAAGACATGAAGAAAATTTTATGCTCTTGAACTTAGTGTTCAGTTGTTGCTTTCCATGAATTACTTATCTTCTACTTTAAGCACTGGATTTACTGCTCCTAATGGGGAATTTGCATTTGTTCTGAGATTACAAATAACAATTATGCCAAAGCAATTACTCTTAACCTCTATTTGTAGCTCTCACTTGCAGCAGGGACACTTTCATCTGTTCCATTTATTTCATTCTCATTTTGGCCTGGAGGTATTTCTAAATAAATCAATCACAGTAGATGTTGGAACAGGATCTGTTGAATAACACCTTGGCTGACTACACCAACTGTATGGAGAAGAGAAAATATTATAACTATAATGCAATTGAAAAAGAATGCATATTTTTGTATCTAAGTAAATCAAGAGAAAGAACTTTTGCCCTGGAATACCTAGGGAGGTCTTTGTCCTTCCACTCATAGTTACAAGAACAGAGATAGTATTTTTATGCAGAAATATAAAACAATGCACTGTTTATTCTACAAAGGGTTTATACTGTCCTTGCAGAGAACCTAAGTTGAGTTCCTGGTATCTGTGCCAGGCATAGCACTTCAGGTACAGGGGATCTGATACCTTCTTCTGTCCTTGACTGGCACTGTACTTTTGCGCACAAATATCTGTACAGACTCATGGACATACACACTCATACACACAGGCAGGAAAATTGAGGACATAAATAAGTATAGGGACCCTTAAACAACGATTAGATTAGAAATTGTTGGCTCATTGATTAGAAATGCTTGCTTCTCTGCTCTTACAGAAGACAATAGCTTGATTCTTAGAACCTGCATGTCATCTCAGAAATTCTGTAATATGAGTTCCAGAACATCTAGTACTCCTTTCTGGCTTCCACTGTTACCAGACATGCATACAGTCTGCATATGCACTTTTGGCCTAGCACCATGACCCACATCTTTAATCCCAGCACTTGCAAGGTGGAGGCAGGCAGATCTCTGTGAATTCTAGAGCAGCCTCATCTACAAAATGAGTTCCAGCCAGCTAGCATGACATAGTGGATACTTGATTCTTCTGCAAACAATAATAAAGAAATTCCCCTCCCCCAAAAATGTCATCTTGTGTAAACTTATCAAACAAATAAGAAAACATCACTGCTATTTTGCCACTAGTGTTAGTGATCATGTCATCATTCTAACATCTCATCATGAACTGACTGTATCCCTTATAGGATTATAATCAAGGCTGTCCTCATATCCTGGCTAAAACCCAATTCTTCCTTCAAGAACAAATCAAATGGGTACTATTATTATTGTACTCATGGTTCTGCATAAACCATGATACATTCATCAAGGATTATCACTACAACTCACATTTTAATATAAAACCCTAGCATAAAGACCATGAGGAAATGGTAATATTTTGACCAAATGAAAGTTTCATTAAATGTAAAATCTTACAATTTTCTGTATACTGAGGCCTATTAACCAAGTAGCAGCTCTTTAGTTAGGCTAAAATCTATTATTTCTACCAACTATAGAACTAAAAAGTCTATGTGGGGCTGGAGAGGTGGCTCAACGGCTAAGAGCACCGACTAGTCTTCCAGAGGACCTGAGTTCAATTCCCAGTATCCACATGGCAGCTAACAACTGTCTGTTAATTCCAAGATCTGACACCCTTACACAGTTATACATGCAGGCAAAATACCAATTCACTTAAAATAAAAATAAATATTTTTTAAAAGTCTATTGCATATATATTCTTAATATTACATATTACATATTAAGATTCTTTTTTGCTGAAGACACAAATATATTATCTTTCCACATTTGTGACATATTTTTTAATGTAAACACAGTAATGAAGCTTATCCACAAAGGTTTCAAGCAGAATTCATCACCAGTCAGTACAACGACCACTCTGATAAGAATACTAAGATTTTAAAATAAGTATTACAATTGTGTGCTCTACTTGGTTACTTTCTAAAACTGATCTCCTACATCAGTAAGTTATGTGCATAATAGGAAACTCTGGGAAAATAAAAACACATGCAAAACAGATTTTCCTTAATTAGAGAAAAAGAGTTAGGAAATTTTCTTTCAAAATATTACCAGCATTATAATTGATTTATCTCTCTGTCTCTTTCTGTCTTTCTGTCTCTCTGTCTCTCTGTCTCTCTGTCTCTGTCTCTGTCTCTGTCTCTCTCTCTCTCTCTCTCTCTCTCTCTCTCTCTCTCTCTGTGTGTGTGTGTGTGTGTGTGTGTGTGTGTATACACATGTACATGTTCAGGTCAGTTTGACTGTGGTGTTTTCTTTTGTTGTTCTCTATTTTTTTTTTTTTGGTTGTTTGCTTTTTGACTATCTTTTTGACTATTTAACCTGGATATCATGAATAGCTAGACTAGCTAACCAGTGAATGCTAAGTATCCTCATGCCTGTGTCTCCCATTGGTGGACTTTATTTTTACATCTGTTTTATTTTGTTTGGACCTGGGTTCTAGATATCTGAACTCAAGTGCCTCATGTTTTCATAGCAAGCACATACCCAAATTAGCCATCTTCTTTCTTCCTGTATTCAATGATTATTTTAATTAGAAAATTTTGTTTATTTTGCTATACTCAGATTGATACCAAGTTCAGTGATCAGCAGAGAGACTTCATCCAACAACTGATAGAAACAGACACAGAGATCCACAACCAATCATTAGATGGAGCTCTGGGAATGCTGTGGAAGAAGGGAATGTGGGACACAATTGTGTCAAGGACAACACACACACACACACACACACACACAAAAAAAAAAAATCAGAAGCAACTAATCTTGGCCTATACGGTCTCATGCAGACTGAAGTGACAATCAGGAAGCCTGCTTGAGGCTGACCTAGGCACTATGCATATGTTATAATTGTGTAACCTGGTCTTCATGTGAGACTCTCAATACTGAGAACAGGGAATGTCTGTGACTCAGTTGCCTGTTTTCAGGACCCATTTCTCATACTGAATGGCCTTACACAACCTTAAAAGAAAAAGAGGCACCTAGTCTCACCACAATTAGATATACCATGGCTGGCTGATATAAATGGGAAGCCCACATGTAACCTAAGAGAAACAGAAGAGGAGTAGATGGGTCTGGGAAGTGGTAAGGGGAGGTGGGGGAGGACCAAGGAAGATGGGAGAGAGTGAAAGCTTTGGGATATAAAAAATAAAGGAAAAAAAAAAAAGAAAATTGTTTGTTGGAGTAGCATGCCTACATATCTAAAAGCTCTGAAATATTTTCCAAGTTTTAAACACAGAGTACAGCCAAAAATATAGTTACATGTATTGCTATATATGCCTCTTACAAATGATTAAGTGAATTTTACAGCAGATTAACATAACTTAAATGCTTAATTTAGTACAGTATGAGTCTGCTGCTTTAAGCAGATCTCTGTGTCCCATACAAGTTAGCTTCATGTACACAAAAGCTCAGACAACCTAGTCTTTCTTCCTTTCACCAGGAGAAAGCATTCACATTCCTAGGAACTAACTTTTCTGTCCACAACAATATGTATTAACTGTCGCTAAAATGTGTAAAAAGTGACTGTATACCTCCATGTGCACACTTGAAAATGTGTGCTTTTAATTTTTAGGTGAATGATTTTCCTGGCTTGTTCTTTGGACATATCTAATAGTTATTGTTCTTTCAATGTTCTTCATTGGAACAAGTAGCATTTACAATCTTGCTAAAAGAAGATATAGTGAGGAACTATGGTGCTCTCCTTCCCAGAAGGAAACCAACACAGGGAAAAGAAACCTCACATCTGCAGGAAAGCTGCTGTCTACTATTGCAAATGCTGTTGTTCTTACCCTTCCTAGAGTAGTTTTAATATCATTCGTAATTTCTTTTATTATGTATATATAGAAATATTGTGAATCATAGTAGCAGTAATTAGTAATCATTAGTAACAGTAAATATTTAAACACTGAAGGTATTTATTTTTAATTCCTGAATATTGGTATAAGCCACAAGATTAAGAAGACTTTTATATGAGCATTTTCTTCTATAATTTGTATGAATAAATTTAATAAATCTGCATCCTCATGGGAATTTTTACTAAAACTAATATGTTTATAGAGTCTAATATCTCAGTATGCCTTGCAAAAGTCATATTCAATAAATTTGACTTTATTAACCAAAAAACATGGTTAGAAAAAGAAATTATGGAGGAATATTAAGTACAAAACGCTTCTTCCCAAGGTGGCAAGAGCACTCCAATATGGATCTGTTTGTTTGAAGACATCACAAAGCTTTTGTAAAATAGCAAGACCACTTGTTATGAGTCTATTTATAAATATCACAGTGCTTTTTTAATAATCTTGTCATGATCACTGGGATCATGATTTCTATTCATTCCATTGATAATGTTCTTGTTGTATTTCCTTCCTATGTGTGGAGCAAATAGCAGATGAACCCCATGCATCCCTCTCCTTACTAAGCACATATTTTTTCACATTAAGTTCTCATATTTATACATAGAGAACTCAAGACAGTTCTTATATGTCTTTTAACTTGCTCTAAATCTATTTTTATTAATTCTAGAAAAGTATATGTTACAAAAGAATTTTATTTTGATAAGTTACTAAAGAAATGCTTTATTTCAGCTCCAATGGTTACTAGGTACAAGGTTCTAGAAGTAGAATTTTACTGATCGTTTTCAATATACATCTATGCCACTAAATTGGACAGTGGATATTTTAAAAGTCAGCAGAGAATTTCATGGAAGATATTTGGTCCAATGAAGAAAACCCTTGTTATTTGAAGTTTCAGAGTTGTGCATTTAGCTTCCTTTTCAAGGATCATATCAGAACCTGAAACTAAGCAAGCAAATAAATAAAGATTATTATGTTAACCAAAATTATTTTGAAAAAATAATAAAATCATTGTATGGGCCTGGGATGGTGAATGTGAAATGTACAAAAAAAACGTATTCTTGTGCTTTCAAAACTTGGGCTGATGTCAGAAACTGGGGTGAGGAGGGGGTTATGGGCTATTAAGAGGAGGTATTTGATAAAACTGCACCTGTTTTGTTTGAGTGTGATGCAATATTGCAGCTTTGGACCTTCAGGCATGGTATGATCTGTAGTGCTGGCATTGTAAAAGTTTTGGGAAAAACATAATTGTGAACTCATTTTACCTGGTTTCATTAGAAGTCTCAGAAAAGAATTAAAGATTTTAATGTTTGATTTCCAACCCTAGGACATTTTAAGGCACACAATTAGTTATTACATAATGCTACAAACAAGTTTATAAGCTGACATTCTAGACATTCTCTTTCTTTGCCAATGCCATAATGTGTGCCAACTGTTTGTCTTAACAAGCAGAGTCTGTCAGGGAAAATTGATACAGACAATGCAAAATTGAGACAAGAGAAGTAACAGGCTTTTCCTAAAATTTACTTTATTATGATACCACTTAATGTGAAAATTAAAACGATGGAATTTGGCAAATTAAAATACATATTTATACCTATTCAAGCCTGTGCTTTTCACACAATGCAACTGAACTATTACCTTTAGTGATATGGACAAATAATAAAATTTCTAAATTCATTTGCAAAAATACCTGATTTATGCTTTACTCTCAGAATCGTGATACAATACTATTCTACATTTCAAACTATTTTAAAAATAAAAAAATTGAATTTAGAGGGTCAGTCATATTTTAGTCTACATATATTTTTTATTACATGCAGTAGAATATTACTGGCCATCAAATTTAAGTGGTTGACAGGACTGACTTAATTTTCCTTGACAAAATAGCAAAGTTTCATTTTACATTTTGTTTAGAAAATAGACACATGTATATATTTTAATTCAGTGATAATTCTCTTACCAAATCAGCATACACACTGCAGTATACATGATCTAGAAAGCAAAAGTATGTTGTATAGGGAAACAGAAGCACAGGATACAATGTGAACATTTCCCTTCATTTAGATTGCTTTGATTCACCTTTGTGACTTATAGATGTTGGAGCTCCCATGATACACACAAGTGAGAATGATACTTTAAAAAAAGAAAAAAGAAGAAGAAATTCTATAAACAAGAACATATATAATATGTATATAATTCAAGAAAGAGCTAAAACATGTATGAGTAAAAGAGCTAAAAAGTGTATTTCCTACTTATCCATACCTTACTCATATCATACTTTTCTTTCATTGTGACTTAAAACAAATTCATGAACAAGGCACTTGTTAGAAGCACTTCCTTATCTCTCAGCCTATGGATTGGTTTTTGTAATACAGCAATCCACCTTGGAATCAGGGCAACCTGCTGAGGGATCTCTGCAGTGAATCATCCATGCACTACTGTGCACTTAAGGCACCATCTGTTAGTATTTTGCACAAGAAGGATGAAACACGCTGACACCCTGCCATGAGGCCATGTTGTGTTTATTGGGGTCTGGATATCCAGGGAACAGGTAGGGGAGGAAGAGAGAGACCGAGACAGAGACAGACAGACAGACAGAGACAGAGAGAGGAGAAGAGGAGAAGGGAGAGGGGTAGAAAGGGGATTTTTGCCATTTTTGCCATATGTTGCATCTGTTTAAAGGGTGACTATGAGAGCACACTCTGAGGGTGGGGGCGTGACCGCAACATGGCCAACTTGGCGACACTGGAATCTCACTGCCATGCCCAGGACACAAGCTAGGGCAATGTTTACATGCAAACACCATCTCCAAGACAACACAGTAAGAACTAAACAATACAGGAATGAGTCTGTCTGGATTATCTCCTAAAGACGTGATCAAGGACTATTGAGGATAAAAGTTTTAATGAACTCATTTAAAGAACCTTAAAGATGCTACAGAACCCCTTCTGTATTCTATGTTGTATCTTAGAAATGCAATCAGAATGTGATAAAAAAAAGACTGAGTTTAGAAACATGTATTGATGACAAATGAGGTTTTTATATGAAGAATAGTTTCATTTACTTATTTAGTCACAACCAAGGGTCAAGCTGGTCAAGCACTGAGTTGGGAGCACTGAAAGTAGTCCCTAAATGTATGTACCTTGCTAACCTACCCAAGGTTAATAATCCTCTCTCTTTCTGAAAAGTGTTCTAGCTTCATAGACTACATTGCTCTATAGTTGGTAATAAGCTTAACATAGATGTTACATGTTACTGGGACATTATTAGTAGTTTATTATCATCTGTTTTTCATCTTAAGGTGAAGATTCATGAAATCTGTGAATGAATTGCTAACAAGTGGTCAGTGAAAGGTGAGACTCTTGGCCTGCACTTTAAATCCAGCATAAAAGACAAAAGAATTGTATCTCTCTGTATCTCAAAGTTAAATGTCAATGAAGAATAATAATACATATACCTCACCCTTAGTCTGACAGAGAACAACTGAAAAATCAATGAAATTGGCAATCAACTAAATTAAATGTAGTATTGTCAATTCCTTTGTCCTAGCCCATTTAATCAGATGACTCTTCATTGAATCAATAGCTATCTTAGGTTCACCAGAGGTTAACTCATGAACAGATCACATATTCACAAAGGAAGATCTATCATGAAAATATTTTAGAACTGTCTGATTTTCCAGTGGACACTCATGTTCAGAATCCACAGATATTCTCTATTTGACAGCAATCCAATAACCTCTTCAAAAATGTCAAAGTTGAATTTAGAAGAGGAAATAAAAAACCTTGATTAGATTTAATCGTACAATAGAGAATTGGACATGATTTAGGCTATAGCATTGGTATTAGAAAGCAGAACAAAAGATAATGGTTTTATTGACTATTTCCTTAATAAAGGAAAAAGTACAAAACAACTTTTGTTTGGGTGAAGCCAATTGTAATAGTGGCTGGTTGGTGAGAATTTATAGCACTAGACTCAGTCTATACCTTCAATATTCTATTATATTTAAATGTGCCACTTTGACAGATGAAAAAATGGTGCTACAGAAAATATCTAAGATTAATAAAGAATAAGTGATAACAATAAGCCTAGAGAAGGAGGGAAATCCTAAGAGGAACTTGAGCATTTGTGGGTGAGGAGTAGCAATACTGCTTTCTTTCCTTTTTTCTTTTTTGTTTTTATTATTATTATGATGATGAACAAAGAAGTCACACTTTCTATCCTTGTACATCCTTATTCAAGGTCCCTTCCCCCTCCCACCACATCAGGTCATTCTTTCTTCTCTTCAAATCCCCATCCCCTCCCCGGGCAGGCAACAGGCAGTCCCATGGTCCAACTGACCCAATATTGCTTAGTTCAGTCTCCACTCCTGGCAGATCCAGTTTTCTCCCCCCTCCCTCAAGAGTGAGTCAGGTGTTCCTCTAGGAGGAGTGGGATCCAAGGAGTCAGTCCAGGGTGTTTCTGATCCCAAACTGTTCAGTGGTTGTGGTTTGTAGCCTGGGCATGCTTTGCTTTTTTCTTGTTTTTTGTTTGTTTGTTTAGAGTCCACTAATGAGTGAGTACATCCCCTGCTTATCTTTCTGAGTTTATGATACCTTGCTCAGGAGGATATTCTCCAAGCCCATCCATTTGCCTGCAAATTTTAGGATATCATTTTTTCTTAATGCTGAGTAGTACTCCATTGTGTAGATGTACCACAGTTTGTTAATCCATTCTTCAGTTGAGGGACATCTAGGTTGTTTCCAGGTTCTTGCTATTACAAATAACACTGCTATGAACATAGTTGAGTGTGACTGTGCATCTTTAGGGTATACACCCAGAAGTGGTATTGCTGGGTCCTTGGGGAGATTGATTCTCAATTTTCTGAGAAACCACCATACTGCATTCCAAAGTGGCTGAACAAGTCTACACTCCCGCCAACAATGGAGGAGTGTTCCCTTTGCTCCGCATTCTCTCCAGCATAGGCTGTCCTCTGTGTCTTTTATCTTAGCCAATCTAACAGGTGTTAGGTGGTATCTCAAAGTTGTTTTGATTTGCATTTCTCTGATGGCTAAAGATTATGAGCACTTTTTCAGGTGCCTTTCAGCAACTATACTGCTTTCAATACTACTCAAGAACTTGAGGCTTTGACAGAAGAGCAGATGCTTCTGTGGGATGAAGACATTGCTTTGCTTAGAAACTAAACTGTCCAAAACTATATTTAGCTTTACTTACTCATGGCTATCAAAGGATCAGCTGTTACTATTTGCTGAACTGAATGGGGATAATTCCCACTTCAGGAGATTTGGGGCAGCCACTGAAGCTAGACTTTTTGGGAAGAAGTGTTTTAGTGAGAAAAGGCAGATGAAGAAAGAGAATAAACTGGAGAAAAGTGAAAATGACCAAAATTTATTATAAAAGTTCATAAAATAAAATAAATAAAAAATTAAGTGTAAAGATTTACTAACATTTTTCTATAAAAATATTGTATTTGGAGAAGTTAAATGTGACAAAAATTGACATTAGATTAAACTATGTTCTGAAGGAGACATCAGTTTTAAATGTTGTCGTGTTGACTTGCTAAGAACACTATAGAGAACACTTTATCTCCTAACAACTGACTCAAAATAAATTAAATACAACCTAAAAATGTAGCTATACCTTGTTTACTGCAAAATGTTTGTTCAAATAGTGTCATCTGATAGACAAGTTCACTAAAACAGAGGCATATGAAATGTGAAAGACTATTTGATATGAATATGCTCAGATAGCTAGGATGAATGTGTCATCCGGGTCAGGAGAAAGTGATGTGCATTCTGTCTGCTCAGAAAGATTAAACAATGAAAAAAACCACAGCAGTTGTCTGGCCCTAAGTACAGAAATGCTATGATGGGACTTGATCTCCAGATGATGGCAACACCACCAGGGATAAGCACAACTGAAAAGAATCAGGGTGCAGAGAGGTGATTCAGTTTTTAGTCTATCTGATACCAGGATGAAGATTCAAATTTGTGCCTTGAATCCACCAAAAAAAAAAAAATCTTGAAATAATACCTATATTCTCAGGACTTGGGAAGCAACAGTGAGGCTTGCTGGTCATCTAGACTAGATGGCCACCTAGACTAGCCTAATTGTGAGCTGTGACACCAGCAAGAAACTTTGTCTCATAAAAGAACAGGAAGAGCTAAAGAAGACACCCAACACCAGCCTCTTGCCTTCACATGCATTGGGACATGCATGTATGGACAATGCCATACATGTGTACATGCTCTCTCTCTCTCTCTCTCTCTCTCTCTCTCTCTCTCTCTCTCTCTCTCCCTCTCTCACACACACACACACACACACACATACATATAAATAAAATAAATAAATAAAGCAAGATGTGTCTTCTGATAAATGAAGTGTCAGGAACAAGTAAAAACAAAAGTCACTGAGATACAATGACTTTACTATGGGGATGGTGGATCTCAAAGAATGGTTTCCTATGAATTAATACCAATGCCATTCATCCACCACCCTGCACCATTCCTAAAGATCTTGTGTATTTGTTATAACAATCAAAATCCTTTTGTAATACAAGTTCAAGTCAGAATGACTGGATTGAGTGTGAAATGCTAACTGTTCGTTTGGAATTTGGCACTTAAGGGACCAAATTAACTAAACTGAGTCCCCTTGGATGATCTCGTTTATACCCTTTATATGGAGGAGATGGGAGGAAAGAGTTAGCAAGCACTCCCCACCCAGTACTGGGCCTTGAGTTACCTTCAGAATATGTCTCAATGGGAAAAAGATGAGCGTGAAGAATGAGACAGCAGCCACCCAACAGGCCCTGGAGCAGGGAACTTTACAAGTGAGCAAGGTGTCTCTGAGGCCCTAGTTTAATGCAAATTAGCATTTGTAGCTGAGGACTACGTTGGCTTTAGCAAAAGAACAAAGCATAAGCAACAGAGTAATCACTTGTGTAAAATGAACATTCTTTTTGTTGTTACTGCTATTTGCTTGTTTGTTTGGCTTGGTTTCGGAGAGCCAGGAGTTCTGACATAGCTCAGAGACAGGAGTCTCTAGCCTGACAGGTGGACAACTTCTTCACAAATGGCTGAGACTGAGCAAAAGGCAGAATACTAATGTTGCAAAATTTTAATACAGGAAAATCTCAAATTGTCTGCATAATTTATAACTGCCTTTGCAAGTATGAAAATGTCTGAAACTACTTGTTACAAGAGAAACCAATGACTTCTGTTTGGGAAGAGCATGAGAGAATGTGAATTTTGGGGGTTTTGCTATTTAAAAAGAAAATTATCCGTACTAAAACTCAACAAGCAGGCTGAATGTAGGTTCTTGGAAAAATAGAAAACTCCCACAAGAAATTGATTTCATGTTGCTGACTGCAAGAATTCACGGAACAGTGCCCCTTGGCTGTGATCTAAGAGAGTGAAACCAGTTTCCCTGGGGGCTGTCAAGGTGCTTGTTAAATACCACCAAAGGTTAGGACCATAATACTCTTTAGAGAGCTGCAGTTACTGGATCATAGCTGGAAAGCCATTGGAATTTCAAAGCATCAGGGCTGGGAGATGGTGACTCCAGCACAAATAAACTGAAGGGTCCCAGCAGAGGAGCCTGGGGGCCTCCCTCTTGCTGCCTCTCTGCACAGATTTTCTTCTATGTAGGCCACTCTTCACAGATCTTTCTTTTCTTCCTTACCTACTTAAAAAAATCCATATTTTTCTGTCTCCTATATCTTAACTCATTGCATAACTATCTGTTAGTTAATTTTTATTAATCTGAAATAGAAGTGTTGCATTTAATAAATACACAGCCAAACTCATGATGTTATACTTAGAGTTGATGTTTTTACCTGTGTCTGTGTTTTTGTGTGTGTGTGTGTGTGTGTGTGTGTGTGTTTGTGTGTGTGTGTGTGTGTGTGTGTGTGTGTACATGTGTATGTGTGCCCCACTGAGTATATATGGAAGTCAAAGAACAGTTTTCAGGGAATTCTCTTTTTCCACCGCATATAGACAGAGTCTTTCTCTCCTTTCCTGCTGTTGGTCCTGAACTTTTAGATACCTGGGAGGAATGTTGGGACCACAGTTGCATTCTACTGTATCTGGCTTTTTTATGTAAACTCTGAGTCATCTGGCTTACAGGGTTAGTTATCCACTGACCCATATCCCAAGCCCTAGAGCTGAAATTTAAAATGATCCCAGCATTAAAAGCTGACCCTAAATTTCACTTAACTGGAGTTTAGCCTCTGCTTGCTGTTGATGGACAGGTAGTTCAAAATGGATCAAAATTTAACATCAGTCACTGAGGTAAACAGATGAAATTTTCCACCAATATTGAGTCTTCTGCTTGGCTTTTGGTGGACTCAGAGCTCAGACAACTATGGGTAAAGAACAAGTCATTTCACTCACTGGTATCCTCTGGGGAGCAAGGTAAGGGATTTTACAGTGGGTTACTATGCTGTCCAGGGCATGAAGATAAGCAATGGACTATCTGTCTCTGAGTTATCCAGCTGTTACTCAGGGAAAATCTCATTTTTAGCTTGTAGAGAGAAAATTTTTATGTAATTTCACATGATCTCTGAAGACTTAAGGCACATGATTTTAGACAAGGAACTAAAAATAAATGAAATTTCCTCCAACTGATATGAAGAGGTTTTAGCCAAGGCCTATACTATCATATCAAGTTCCTGGACAATTCTAAACCCTGAGGCGGTGTGGTTTTGTGAGGTGATTATGTTATAAAAGGATTTATTTCATCTTACGCTTCCAAGTAACTGCTCATCACTGAGGAAAATGAGGATAGGATTACAAACAGCTACCTGGCAACCTGAACTGAAATACAGGCAAGGGAGGAGTACTGCTTACTGTCATGCTCCACTTAGCTTGTTAAGCCTACTTTTATATCATCCAGGACAGCCTGCCTAGGTTGGCCGCAGAAATAGTGGAATGAGCCTATCACATCAACTTGTAATCATGAAAGCGCCCTATAGGCTTTTTCACGGGCCAGACTAGAAGTGGCATTGTCCCATTAGAGGTCTCCTCTTCCCAAATGACTCTAGCTTGGTCACGTTGTTAATAGCCTAACCAGGACACTAGATACTTCTGTACTACTACCACTGTTTCAGTCTCCTTGTTTCCTTTCTATGCTTGGTCAAGCATTAGCTGGTAGTGGTGACCAGGGCACACATTCACAGTGAGAGTTCAGAATGCAAGTACAATTCTCTAAAGAATTCAGAGAGGCAAAAGAGACACTTGAAACTATTCTGTCATAACCTTTCTAGCCACAAATGTACAAGCATCTATTGAGCATGAGCAAGGCATTAGCTATTTTTCTCATTTTAGCTGTTATGGGGTAAGAAACAGATTACATCAGCAATTGTCTATGAGAAAGTTCCAAGCATAATTTAAAAAGAGATAACAGAATATTTCTATTACAATACAAAAGATAAGATTGATTCCTTTTAAAAATTTACTACTGTATTAAAAAATATCACTTGAAATACATATTAAGCTGAAGTATAAAATATATTATTCCTCTTTTTTCCTTAATACATTTATTGTACAGTGCTGTGAAAAGAGCTTTAAAGGTTCCAATTATACTGGCATTTCTGTCTATTTTCTTGATTGAACAATCATGTTGTTAGAAAACATTTGTGAATATAAATGCTCTAAAAACCTTGTTTGTATCCCATTGGTCAAATTGGCTTTTCAGTAAAATACCATGTGTTCTACAAGACGTATTTAGGTCAAAAATATTTTTTAAATAAATTTATATTATATGTAGCTATATATGTTTTTTAATATAAAATCTTAGGGGCTAGAAAGTTCTTTCAGGAATAAAGAACACTTGCTGCTCTTCCAAGGAACCAGAGTTCAGTTCCCAGCATCCATGTCAGTCAGGTTCCTCCACCAAGTTTTACCACTGCTTTCCATGGCTAGTTAATTAAACATTGAGGTTTTCTTTTCACACTCTGTAACTTAAAATTTCAGAAGCATGCCTCAAATTTCATCTCCTCCCAGTTCATATTATCAGAGAAAGGAATTTAACACACCATAACTTAGTCACTAATAGAGATAGAGACATTTGTGGGGGAAGAGAAGCAGCGCTCATGCTATCTGTGCGGCTTATAGAAGCATTGCTCTAAGGTCTACTTTGATCTCTGAAAACACTGCAGACTTTCTTTGCATTATAAAAGTAAAAACAGATTTCAGGTTTTTTATTTCTTTATTTATTTCAATACTACTTTATTCACTTTGCAAGCTCCTTCTTATTTCCGTGGCAATTTATGCTGCATAGGACTTACATAATATAAAGCAACTGTAACTAGGGAGACAATTCTTTTGTATAAAAAATGAGAATTAAATAGAAAAAAAATCCATTTGCCCTTAGTAGCTGTGTTATTTGACATGTCATTGAGACCCTCAAAACACATGAGTATAATTTTCCCATATTGTCTAATGAAAAGTTGGAAAGCATATTTTCACTATATATTGTTCACAAATGGTTCATTGTCCCCTGACAAATGGTCTGTAGAAAATCTCTAAAATCTTCTCTCACAGTACTACAGCTTAAAAGATTTATGCCATCAAATACTGCACCTCAAAGGCTAATGTCTCCTCTCCAAATTTCAAATACTATAGCCTAATAAAAATTTAAAGTATAAGAGCTCCTCCCGAGAGAGCAGCTGTCAAGACTTTCTTAAGAGAAAGAAACATAAACAGCCTCTACCTAGAGTGCTGATGTCTCATCTTTGAGAACAGACATAGTGAAGACACGTATATTTTTAACAGAGAAAAAAATTCAAGTTGTGCTAGTTGATGTTAAAGTAACAGTCTTTTAATCGCATAACTTGCGTTAAAGTATTCCATTATTATGTGCATTATGTAGGAAAAATTAAAATCTTTGTGTATTTAGATACATAGATAGACCATAAGTACATGTAATATACATATATATACCTATACCTGTAAACATACACAGATATGACATTTGTGCATGTACAGGTACTCGTAACCTCTTTTAGGAATGTAGCATTTTATTTTTAACCCCTTTGACTATCAGTGCCCAGTGACAAGTCTGCTTTATCCTATCAAAGCTGCACTACATGAAGTCATGTCTGCCTGGAGACAGAACATAGCATATTTTATCTCCATGTTATCACACATTCTCCTTTCTACACATTTCGTCAATGATATTTTATTTGCATTTTCTAGTTCAGCAAAATTCCTTATAGAGCTATACCTTCAAAAGGCCTTGACTGTGGAATATTCATTAGAAATAACTGAGCCACTTACTTCTTGTCACCTAGTGACAGAGAGACTGGGATTCAATAGCTGACGTCATCATTTTCTGCTAGGGAAATGCAATCTCATTTCTGTCCATTGTGGCCGCTTAAAGTGTAATTATACTATCATTTCATCATACAATTTATTTAAGATCAATTTAATATTGATGTTTTTTTAAATAAAACTTCATCACTCTTGCTTTGGGATCTGCCTTCTGCTCAGAGAAAAGAAGCATAGCCACCTTCAACAACAATTGTGCTACGTCCTCTCTGGACTTCTAGTAGCATAACTCAGTGAAGACAGGGTGCAGGCAAAATTCCGTTTTGTCATTTCACTTATCACATGTGAAATGAACCACAGGTACCCATTCTATTTTGGTTCATTCTAGTGAACATCAAACCCTTACAAATGAGAAAGCCACAGTTGCCATGATGGAGGAAGAAGGGTTCAACTGAGATGAATGAACTCCTCTGCATTAGTAAGCTCAGCCATTATGGTTTATTTCCAAATTATTTTAATGACTTTTCTTTTTTGAACACAATAAGCTATTAAAATTGTATATCTTTAGAAAACTTCAAAAATTAACATTTTGTAGTTTAAATGTAATAAAATTTTAATTAAAAATTTCAAGGTTCTTTAGTTCAAATTTCAACTTACTTTTTAAAAACATCATCCTACATGCCTGGTAAAAAGATTTTATTGCTACAATCTCATGCAAGCAGAAGGTGTGAGGACTTTGAATCCCCAGAAACCATATAAATGCCAGGCAGGCAAGGTACCCACCCATGAAACCAGCACTTGGGAAGCTCATATTGAGAGTTACTGGAGCACATTCATGAGTAACACTACTTGTGTTGATAAACTTTGATTATACCTGACAGACTGCCTTGTTTTGATTCCTTATGACCACAACAAAGTAATTTAATGGAAAATGAAATTATTTGCCTCATAATTTCAGGTTCTAGTCTGTCACTAAATACCACAGTCTTTTGGCAGAGACTCAAAGTAACTGAATACACACAGCTGAGAGCAGAAAGAGAAGCCATGATATGCAGGCCTGATCTTGCTCTCTGCTTCTCCTTCAGACAGTAAATAATGCCCATATTTAGGGTCTGATTTCTATAGCAGTTAACCCCAAATAAGACCCTCATATGCATGGTCATAGGCCAACCTATTCCAGACAATTCCTCATTGAAATTACTTTCTACGTGCTTTAACATTGTGTCAAATTCACAATCAAAACTAATAACTGCAAACACCAAGGCTCAGTGAATAAGAAATGATCAGGAGTGTGCCACATTTTAGCTTTTACCTACATACATGGGCACACAAATACATGAAAAAAAGCATTCAAAAATATGTAGCATACTTTAGTCTATGAAAATATGACAGCTTTAAACGAAATTTAAGCATAATGAATATTTTATACATGTTTGCTAATAAAACACTATTAAATAGCCAAGTGTAAATATGAATGTTATCATTAGAAATAATATTATTGGTAGATAAAATAGTTCTGGAGATATTCAAGCAAGAGGATATGCTATTGCCAGCACTATTTGCACTCTATTTCAAGTCCTACAAATATCTGTTCCTACCAATAATTCAAATATTTGTGAGAGAGTGAAATCTCACTGTGCTTATCTTCATGTGTTTTCAATACTAGGGAAAATTGAGATGAATATTGCCTCTGGTGCTACTTTGTAGATAAAATTTAGATAATATATTACTATTTAGGTTCTATACTGTATAGTATCACAGTCCTATAACACACATGTGGCACAATTTGTTAAGATTATAGATTGAAATGATTCTTTCCTGCTGAGTAATAAACAATGCAAGGGTGACAAGAAAACCCCATTTAAACAGGTATTTAGGACCAAAGAATCATCTTCTAAAATGCTTGGCTGTTGGTGGAGGGGACTTGAGGATGGGGCACAATAACAAAATACATAAAATGTTAATTCAGCAGGCAGTCAAGGGCCATACCACATAGGAATAAGAAACTACCAAGAAACATATATTTTATTTAGAATGTATGAAAATATTTTTAGATTTTGAATAGATAAATTATATAAAACTTTATAAAACCATATTGGCTTAGCATGGATAATTCCACTCAGAAATGGATGGTTTAGTCTTATTAAAGGGTTTGTGTTCTTAGTTGGAGAGGAAATAAAACTTCCTATAAAGCATTAACACTGATTTGATGCCTGATGAGTGCTTGTGCAGGAATAAATAATAAGTACTTTTAAAAAGTAACGTATTAAGGGCTTGAGAGATGGCTCAGAGGGTAAAATGCTTGATTTGCCAGCATAAAAACATGGGTTTGAATCCTGAGCACGAACATTAAGATCTGAGTATGATCACATGTGCCTATACTTATAAT